>JABCKD010000509.1:0-11841 GCA_013186415.1 Fusarium sp. NRRL 66088 | reverse complement strand
CCCACCCACCCCAAATCAAATCCACCACGCACCATCAGCAAATCAGCTCGCATTTCTCACCTCGCTTCGCCTTTTCAACATCTCAACCACAAGGCCTATCATCGTCGCCAGCATCGTCTTGATCATCTCCATTGGCCGCTTTGCCCGTCACCTGACGACTTCTGCCTGCGGATCCCGATTTACCCCAGATTCGACTCTTCGTCTCAACTGGCCTTGTGTGAATCAAGGTCGTGCGAGTAAGCTCTGAGCGCGCCGAGGCTTCCAACGTTTCCCGCTCATCAACCGTGCATCCGCGCCTCGTGTGCATCTGTCGGTTTCCTGCATCACAAAAGGTACGTAGAGCCGCTTCTACTTGCTTTTCACCATATTCCCCAAGCTCCCCTTCCAGAGCACTTCCCTTTGAGGCCATCCCTCTTCTTCTGGGCGCATACGCGACAGCGCGTCGTTCGCAGCTGTGGCAGGCAGTCGACCGTGTCAGCACATCCAGCATTGACTCTGCCTTGTCTCCAAAACGCGTCTTTTTCTTTTCTTTTTGGCATTTTCACTGGCGCGCATTTCTACCGCTTGTCCACGGTTTATTCCAAGCTTGGTCACTGCACTGCGCTGCACTACATGGTTCTGGTGTCACTTACACAGACTCGACGTCGCCGATAATCTACCGCGTTTCATGCTGACAACGCGATCACAGCTGCCGCACCTCTGTCACGGCTTGAAATTCAAGCGAGGCACTCCTACACGCCATTACTGTACGTACAAGTTTTTCCATTTTGGTCCTTTTACCCCCAGTGTTCTGGCAGAAGGGCGGTCGCGTGAAATCTGAGCACGCCCTCTTTCGCTTCGCCCGCCGCCGACCTGCCTGATTCAAACGTCACCGACCAGACATGCCACTCTGGTTTCCACTCCACCACATAAGCATCATCCCCTCTTCCCCCACGAAACAGCCAACCTACTCGGGTGTCCGCTTCGTGACACAGAGTCAATGATGTTGTTGAAAGAGATATTGTCCCCTGGTTCTCACTTTCACCCCTATCCTTGTCGTTCAGCCTTGATATGCACACCCGTCCCTTTGTTTGCGTCCCGTTCCTCTGGCCAGCCAATACCCCGCTCTGGCACCCTGTTGCAAGGCGCAGGGCAGCAGCTATCCAGAGTCCCGGAAGGGAATCGAGTCTCCGCCACCAACCAGCTTGGGCGCCGCCTTGCCTTGCCTCGATGCGAGTCCAACGGCGCTTATCTGGATTCTGGATGAGTGCAGCCCAAGGCCAGGCAGGTCGCTTCCCATGGCGGACCGATTCAACCTCATCCGTCTCGGCATCGTCACTGACGATCAGACATGGGGTCGGCCAGGGACGTGACGAAGGGAAGAGCGGTAGAAGTTGGAGTCGAGAGCACAAGTGTCTCTGCCATGGCAATGACCGTCACCAGCCTGTCCGGCGCAACAGGCTTCCCTCTGCTTTGCTTTGAGGCCTCGAGTCAAAGCCCTTGCTTCCAACTCGAGGCCTGGCCAGCCTAGCACGCCGGGGTGGGCTGGTGGGCCCGCCTGTTGCATATTCCGTCATGCATGGGACTCTGGGCTGCCAACGCATCAAGAGTGGCTTTCCAGACGCGCATTTTTGCACCCCTTCCCGCTCCCGTTGCCCGCCCCCGTTTTTTCTTTCCACCGTCCCACCCCTTCATCCTAGCCTAGCATATATACAGCGTAGCTAACGCCTATGGTTGGACAGATTTCTCGAGACAAAGCAACTGTCCAGCCAGTGCTATCTCTTGTCGCTCCTTGCCGTCTCTTCGGCTGCCATCTTGTTCTCTTGCCTAAACGGCATCGCTTACTTCTCACGTGGCTGTGTGAACCGCCGCATCAGCCACTACAGGCAGTATCCAGCCACGACATCAGCTCGCATATGCTGTGGTAGACCGTCTGAGAGACCGCTTCTGCCCCATTTCAGCTTGCCACCTCACACACGTATGCCCAATCACTTGGGTACGCCTTCTCCCAGATCTGTCGCGACTAGAGCATCTTGAAGAGGGCTCCTACTCGACAGCCCAACTCTACCCAAGCCAAACAGCTGGACCTTAAACCCACAACTCTCCAACTCGGTTTCCCATTGCATTGCAACTATTCGTCATCTGCTTCTCTGTCGAACGGATTTTGAACGTCAGAATTGTTACGCGTCTTACATCTTTGGTCGAATCCAGCTCTTAACCCCAACACGCCATCAACGAATTGAAACGCGACGAGGACGCCTTTCCTCGACACCTGCCAATCAAACTGGATTACTAGTAGATAATGGACTACGGCCAATATCAACAGCAAGGACAAAACACCAACTCAGGCTACGCGAACTCTGGTGCTGCTAATAACATCACTTCGCCCACAAACAACATCAATCAACACACGGTGCAAACGTCGCCTATTCTCTCCCAACAGCAACAGCACCAGGCCCAGCCTCAAGGACACAACATGTATCAACCACAATACGGCGTGCCACAGCAGGGCATGCAGCAAGTTTATGGCATCCCCGGAATCCAGGCGGCCGCAATGGCTGCGACCGCTGCCGCGTCTGGCTCCAATTACGGTTATATGCCCTCAGACCCCAACATGCCCCAAAGTTCCCCTCGCATGGGCGGCGCTACCGCTAAGAAGGACAATCGCCAGTCCCCTCGCATGAACAACATGTCACAGATTCCCGCCCGCCGAATGAGCCAGGTCACGAGCCCGGGGGTTCCCAACGCGTCGACCATGATGAGCCACGCCGGTGCGCGACCGGGCGTTGCCCCACCTCAAATGCCGGCCGCACAGATGCAACATCCGCAATCCCCGGAGATGCCGGCCGGAGGCGGCGTTGAGGAATCGCCACTATATGTCAATGCCAAGCAGTTTCACCGAATTCTCAAGCGACGTGTCGCCCGGCAAAAGCTTGAGGAACAGCTTCGACTGACCTCGAAAGGCCGAAAACCCTACCTTCACGAATCGCGACATAACCACGCAATGCGGCGGCCGCGTGGCCCTGGTGGTCGCTTCCTGACGGCAGAAGAAGTTGCTGCCATGGAACGCGACGCTGGCAAGGAAGGTGGCAAAGCTGATGATTCCGCGGCCGGAGATAAGGCGTCTGGATCCGCAGGAACCAAGCGCAAGTCTGCAGCCGACTCTTCGTCAACAAACAAGAGAGCTAAGACGGACACAGCGAGCCCAAAGGACGACGAAGATGAGGACGAGGGTTGATCGTATACTATTCGTATAAATCACCCAAGTCTCCTTTGTTAACCTATAAGCGGTTTACGACGTCACGACAGCAGCACGATTGTTCCTTCTTTTCCACTCCCCACTCGAGTCTATTTAGGGGGTCGGCGACGGGCGAGGGGGTTTATTGTCGACCGGACGGGGGTGTCTTCGGTTAATACCTATGGGTCTGTGTCTTTTTTCTCCAGTTTTGACACCTTCGTTTACGGCTCTTACAGAGCTGTCGGGATCATGACCATGCCAGGACCCGGCAGCTCTCTTTCTTGATTTTTTTTGTTTCATTGTAATACAGCACTGGACTGGCAACAGCATATCACGCCTGTACTCGGATGGGTGTGGCCTCAGGAATATCGGATGGACAGAATGCATGGACGATTCAACATGATGGATACCCCCTCTTCGTTATTTCGTTCGGGCCTTTCTCCTTTGTCTTTTCGGTTCTCTTATTCTTATTTTTGTCGAACTCTTTGAAGATGGTTCGCAGCTCGTACAACGTGGGTCTGGCACCAACGATGTCACTTGGAAGGTGATGCATATTGCCCATGTATGTGGGCAGGCATTCGAATACAAGTTGACAACGAGGGCGGGATGGAGAGGAGAACTACAAACCCGAAAATGCGAAAAAGAAGAAAAAAGAAGAATATTTTGTCACATGTTAAATATCGGGGAAGAGGAGAAGAGAAATGAGGACTGATTTATGGACTTGGTGCTCTCTCGAGCAATGGTGCCTCGTAGGCCCATGGATGTATATGTTAGAGTTGCCACCATATGATTCGATGCCGGATCACCAGCAGAGGGAGACAGTGTCTGAAAATCTAAGCGTGTACATGATTTACACTTTGTTCTTTAATTTTGCTAGTTGTTTGTCCTGAATGTGTAAGTGATTCTGTTAATACTGGTAGAAAACAGGCAGCACTGTGTTTGCTAGGTTTCCGCAAGTATTGAGATTGTCTTCTCGCCGGTATAAGTGAATGGCTGTCTTACCTGTCTAGCTACACTATCCATGAACATCTTTCACAAGTGCAGCCGATCTGCTTGCTCAAGCAGATGAGCCGATTGTTCATTGGCTCGGGATCAAAATGCGGCCCCTTATTAGTCTCCATGGGCAAGATGCCGAGGAGACGTGACACAATGTGGAGAGATTGGGGGAGAGGGGCAAGGTCCGCGGCGATGAACTGTATGTAACCCGACCAACCCCAGATTTGGACCTCGGCATGTCTTAGAATGGGGGACCTCAGCTGCAACATAAGCATGTAAAGACGACCTGGCGACCCCGGTCAGACCGACTTGGGGTTTGTCTAGTTCTCGAGACTTTTATAATCTTCCTCTGTCACATACAATCTGTCTCTCGCGAGATCTGGAAGCTCCCTTGATCACTGAGCAGCTCACATTAAGACGAAGAACCAACACTCTTGGTCATGGCTGGCAGGGTACGGCAGCCCGTCGACGAGGCGGCGCTCGAGAGGTACATCTCGGATAATGTGCCAGCTATCAAGACGCCGATTGATCTGAAGCAAGTGAGTCCACGACCGTCTTTCGACCATGGGAATGGCTGCGATGCTGACCATGTGACGTCAATCAGTTCGGCTTTGGTCAATCCAACCCCACGTACCAGATCACGGCCGCCGATGGTCAGCGCTTCGTGATGCGGAAAAAGCCCCCGGGAAAGCTCCTCTCCAAGACGGCGCACAAGGTTGAGCGTGAATATCGCATCATGCACGCCCTTGAGCACACTGACCTTCCGGTGCCCAAGACGTACTGCCTGTGCGAGGACGATTCAGTCATCGGCACCCCGTTCTACATCATGGAGTTTCTCGACGGGCGCATCTTTGAGGACTTTACCATGCCGGGTGTCGAGCCCGCTGAGCGTGAGGCCATGTGGCGCGACGCTGTGGTGACGCTCGCGCGCTTCCACGCTGTTGATTATCAAAAGGTTGGTCTGGAGAAGTTTGGTAGGGCATCGGGGTTCTACCCTCGACAGATCAACACGTGGGTCACCATCTGCGGGAGCCAGGAAAAGGCCGTGGACGTGGAGACAAAGGAGGCCGTTGGGAGGCTTCCTAACTTTGACGAGACAGTGCGCTTCTTCAAGAATGAGCGGCTGCAGCCCAAGGACCAGGCGACGCTGGTCCATGGCGATTACAAGATTGACAATCTTGTGTTTCACAAGACGGAACCGAGGGTGATTGGTATTCTAGAGTGTGTTCTTTCTTCCCTTATTGTTTGGTGGCATCTGGCTGACTTTCTGGTATAGCTGGGAGATGTCCACGATTGGCCATCCTCTATCCGACGTGTGCAACTTCCTGACCAACTTCTACACGTCCAAATACCCGGGAACAACGCCCTACGACGTGTCCAAGTTCCTCCCCGGACGGACACCGGGCCTGCCGCAGCCGGAGCAGATCCTGGGGTGGTACACGGCGGAGAGCGGGTACGACCCCCGAGCCGAGGTGCCATGGGGCATGGCGTTCAGCATCTGGAAGCTGGCGGGCGTGTGCCAGGGGATCGCGGCGCGGTACGCGGCGAGGCAGGCGAGCAGCGAAAAGGCCAAGCACTACTCGATGACCAGGGGACCGTTGGCAAAGGTCGCGTGGGAGTTGGCTAAGGAGGCTGGGGCTGGCAAGGAGGCAAAGTTGTAAGGGATGTGTGTAATTAGGGGTGGTGCTTTGACAGGGTATGCATGTGTTTTAGAGAGTAGATAAAGATGATAACTATCTAGATCTATCTATGCGCATGAAAGAGATCCAGTGGTGATTGTAGGTTGTCGTCTTGTTAGTACCTATGTATCCATGGTTCTGTAGGTGCACATTTATGAACTGCAACCCAACAAATGAAGCCTCACATCTCACTCTCCCCCTTCAGGGTCCCTTATCTAATGCCTGATTTGCTCCAAGATCCTGTCAGAAAAGATGCACAAGAAACTTGGCCCAAGCCGATCCAAGTCGCCACGTTTTTTTCCACCAGGTACACTCCATCCAATCAGTGGCGCGGTTCTAGTGCGACATCAGCGAGATTCAAAGATCCAAAACACTTGGAGCGTTTATGACGTTGCACCTGTTGCAGAAGGGATTCCAATTTCCCATTTCCTCCTGCATAGTTTTTTTTTGCAAGGCTTTGGACGTGCATTAAATATCTTTGAATCTTGAATTTGACTCTTCTTGCCAAGGCTTAAATACCTACCGTTAGATACTGCCTGAGCATCCTTCTTATCTGGAGCAGCCTAGGTTAATCGCTCGCTTGCCTTTTCGGACTTTTGAAAACTTATCTCTTCAACAAACCCGACGACGCGATCATCGCAGAGCAGCACCACACTTGATTGATCACTCACTCTCTTGAGAGGCCGGCACGTCAATGGCTGGCAACGTCCGCCGACGCATCACGCTGCCGGATCCCGAATTCGATCCGAGAGCGGACGAGAGGCGTCCTCTGCTGGGCACCCGTCTCAGCACGGGCGGCGTCGAGAACGCCGAGGCCGTCTACAGCTGCATGACAGATCCTCACAGCCACCTGCCCGTCTACACAAACATCCACCGCATACGTCGCGACATTATCAGTGTGGTTGAGGACTATCTGAGCTTGGAGCAGCTGCAGGACCTGAGGATCAACGTCACTGTTGTGAGGCCGTTGGTGGATAAGTTCTACGGCCTGAATGACATTTCTATCAGTGAGATAGACTCAACTTTCATTCTCACAACTTCTTACTGACCCATCATAGTCTACTGTCTACTGGTAAACCGAGCTCAGTTCCTCGATGAGCAGTCTCATCTTAACAACAGACACAATGTCAATTTCACACGCGCCACCCTGTGTGAGCTCATCGCGACACGCATTCTCCGTCGCTTTGGTGAAGCTCACGGCGGCCATGAAGGCCTCCTCCTGCTGGCTCATATCCTTGTCGCCGGCTTCGAGCCCTTCCAGAACGCCCCCGATGAGATCCGCGCCGAGGCAGAGCGCATTACCACCTGGGTTCATCACAAGACCTTGCCGTCTCTTGAGATTGCCATTGTGACTGAGAGCAAGCACTTTCTGAGCTCTACCACTTGTCAAAAGGTTGTAAATGCCATCTACGAAGGTCGTATCGTCTACACCCCTTCAACTTTCTGGGACATTATCCCCGATCACTACAAGTTGAAGCCTATATCCATCTACGAGCCTCGAGAGTCGCCTCTTCTCAACCAGTACCGTCTCATTGTCCCTCGAACCCGGAACATTCTCGAGTCTCTCCAATTCGCAGTGTTACTCGCTCTCTATTTTAGCGTCATGGTTCTAAGGAGCCAGGGCTTACACAATGGCGTCGAGGTTGCCTTTGCCATCTTTGCTTTTGGATGGGGCCTGGATCAATTTGCTACTATCCTGGCACACGGATGGTGAGTTCACTCCTATCACTACTTGATTTTTCACTAGTTTGCTGATTTTATTTAGGAACGTGTATACCCAGAACCTCTGGTCATTCCTCGATGTTGCCTTTGTCCTTCTCTATTGGGTATACCTCGTCCTGCGCATCTACGGATGGCGTGTTGGCGATACAAACATGGTTGAGCAAGCATACGACGTACTCGCCCTCGCGGCCCCTGTGCTGGTCCCACGGTTGGCGTTTAACCTACTCAGCGACAACTTGGTCTTTTTGTCGCTTAGGTCGATGATGGCCGATTTCTTCTTCCTGACGGCGCTGTCAGCTTGGTGTTTCCTGGGCTTCTTGCTGTCGCTCCTCTGGCTTGGCGAGGGAGCTCACCCCATCGTGTATGTCTCGCTAATTACCTTGACAAGTCTTGGACTCACAATATTCTAGGACCATCTCGAAATGGATGATCTACATCTGGTTTGGGCTTGACGGTACAGGCATTCAACGATCGGTTAGTACATTACACTTCTCTTCTTATCGAACGTGCTATTTATAGGGATACCTAACATATATCCAGACCGAGTTTCACTGGCTATTAGGACCTAGTGTCATGGTGGCATTTGCCTTCCTGGGCAACACCCTCTTCCTCACAATCCTGGTGTCCATGTTGTCCAACACCTTCAGCAACATCTCGTCCAACGCCTTGCAAGAGATCAACTTTCGACGAGCAGTCCTCACCCTCGAGGGCGTCAAAGCAGACGCCGTCTTTGCGTACCAGCCCCCGTTCAACATCCTCGCAGTGTTTCTGTTCATCCCCCTCAAGTTCATCGTCAACCCCCGGTGGTTCCACAAGATCCACGTCGCAGCTGTCAAGACCCTCAACTTCCCGGTACTTATACTCATCGCCGTTGCCGAGCGTCGTCTGCTCTGGCCTTCTCGGCTTGTCGAGGACCCTACCGAGGTCAAGGCTCCACCACCGACAAAGAGTCGGTTCTGGAAGAAGTGGCGGTTGACAGTCCACCGTGATCTGCGCGCCGTGTTCCAGGTCCCGCCGCCGGATACGGTGCAAGACGATATTGCCGTCGACGACGACTTGACACATCATCTCATCCGAAGGCAGTTTACGCGGAATGCGACAGTTGAGCTCGACCATAATCGACCGAACGATCCCGGTGCTCGACGTCCGTCGCGACGTGATTCCATGTTCCCAGGCATCCCACAGAAGCTTCGAGGGTCATTCTCCGACGCCGACGTCTTAGAGGGAACAGCAGAGAGGCTTGCAAATATGGAAAGGGCCATGCGCAGGATGGAAACCATGCTCTCACGGCTGGTCCCATCCAACGAGGAAGCAATCGACGATGACAGTGGCGATGCTGAGCTAGACGAGAGCGGTACACTTAGAGACGATAACACGGCAGCATCTTCATTCAGGGGATTGATGGATAGGGTTTCATAAGCATTGCGTTGGAGTTTTTTTTTTTTTAGGAGTGTGATTCTCATCAGAATGCGTTTGGAGAGGCACTGACTGACTGGTTTGGCGTTTGTATGCCAGGTATTGGATACTGATTCACAGGCCTTGGCCTCAACAAGTTTTCTTAACAATGCAACTTTCTTTATCAACCAACATCTCGTGCGATATCTCACCCCCAAACTCCCCAAGTCTACCCAACCTCAACTGGTCATAAAAATGTGCACCCTGACCTGCTTCGAGCACAAAGAGTGCAAACATATCTGGGTCGTCGTCACGGAGCCGTGCGAACCACTCATGGGCCTCAACAACTGCCCGACCTTTTGCGACGGCACGGCCAAGCAACCACCTAAATACTACCGCACGAAGAGCCGACCTTGCCCTCGTTGTGATCTCCACGGCGAGTACGACCGCAACCTGGTCCGGATGGTTGAGGGTATGGGATGGGGGATCAAGTGGGGGGTTGGACCTGGGAGAGATGATTGGGGTTGTGAGATGAAGTGTGTGGTTTTGTGAGGGGTGTCATCGATTCATTGTGAAGTGATGGGCGGTGATGGAGGGTCAAGACGACTTGTTGAAGCAGGACCCGAGTTGAGGGTATCAGAGGATGGGTTGAGATCCAAGCCCTTTAAGGCCTATACATGTTCTCGATACGACCTCATGTTTCGACATCGCATAACATAGAGGCATGCGAAATTCAACACTTGATTAATCTTTTCTTGTTTGGTTTCCTTGGTTGATCTTGACTGCTCTAATACTTGAACTCCAGTTACATCACGTGCCGCGCCCACTTTCCGCCATGATAGTTTTTCTCATCGTGTAGCTTGTGAAGCTTCATAACTTGACTACATCTCACAACTCCCCAATCGTATAAGCCATGTTGCCGACACCAGACACTTCTCACGTCCCCTACGAGCGAGTCTATGAACCCGCAGAAGACTCCTACCTCCTCCTAGACACGCTTTCATCCGCAACAGAGACTGCATTTCTCAACCAAGCCTTCCCGGATGTCGCCCCCCTGGTGGTGGAGGTCGGCACTGGCTCAGGAGTCGTCCTCGCCTTTGTCAACGCCCACGCGCAGACCTTGTTTGGCACACGCAACATCCTCACCGCGGGCGTCGATATGAATGCCTTTGCCTGCCGCGCCACTGTCGGTACCGTTGGCAAGGCCGAGTCTGACAATGTCGACACCCACGGCTTGTACCTGGGCTCGTGTATGGGCGACCTCGTCAGTCCATGGCGTGAGGGTTCTGTCGACGTCCTCATCTTCAACCCGCCGTATGTGCCCACGCCTGAGATGCCTGCTCGGCCCGAGTCGTTTGCTGCAGACGATCTGGCCGTGAGCTCGAAACCCTCCTTTGATGACGACTCGTACCTCTTGGCATTGTCGTATGCGGGTGGTCTGGATGGTATGGAGACGACCGACAGACTTATCGAAGGGCTACCGCATGTCCTCTCCCGTAGGGGCTGTGCCTACATCCTCCTCTGTGCCCAGAATAAGCCTGAAGAGGTCAAACGGCGCATCCAAGGATTCGGACCTGAGTGGCGGACTCTTACCGTGGGCACCAGCGGCAAGCAGGCAGGCTGGGAGAAGCTGCAGATCGTGCGGATATGGCGAGACTATGTGAACCCAGCAGAGCAACAGGTATAGCAAAGGGAAATGCCGGGTTGGAGGCGTGCAAGAGCATGTATTCAGATATCTTTCCATACCAAAAAAGCGATACCCACCCGCCGATGATTCATACATTGTTTTTAGGGCCAAGCATCCCGAACGCCAATCCATTGGTGAATAGTTGATATCGTATCGTCGCGATACCGTTTGATAAAACCCCTCACGTCGTCGTCGCGCCCCGTCCGCGGTCCCGATCTCTTCTTCAAGCCCTACTCGACCTTCTCCCATTGACCTCTCCGTTTGTATACCCATTCGTATTGTCACCAATCCCATTCGTATGGCCATTCATACCGTTCGTGTGGCCGTTCTAAGGTCGTCCTCCCCGTCCGCGGCCGCGACCACGTCCTCTGCCGCCACCCCTGCCTCGCCCTCGGCCACCGCCCCGCTCGGCCTCCTTGCGGGCCTTGTTCTTGGGCTTGGGCGCATCGTCGATGAGGAGGGTGTCGAGGGGTAACGAGTCGGGGAGGATAAAGTATCGGATAGTGGAGCCTCGGATGTTCATGGTGTCGAGGGAGACGGGGTCCTGGCCCTTGATCGTCATCTTGACGTTGCGGAGAGCCGTGTTCATCTGGGGGGAGACGGACGAGATGGTGCCGTGGACGATGGTGCCTGTATCAAGGTCAGCGCTGAGCTCAAGAATTGGTGAATGAGGGGTATGCTGCTCCCATACCATTCTTCAACTCAATTGTCACCGTCTCGTTGGCGCATTTCATCAGGAATCTGGTCGTGACATGTTAGCCCAGGAGCTCGTGCTTGAAAGAGAAAGCTCAGCATAATCTCCCAACTGCGGCGCGGGCGCAAGATGTGGAAGGGGAAGAGGGTTTAAGCTTACCGAACGAGCTTCATCTTGGCGGCTTATAAGGTAAAATGCGCTTCGGCCGCTATGAGATGTTGAGTGGTGAATACTCTAAAAGTCGGTCGGTCGAGGTTTGGGTCTCGCGCGCGTCGTGGGTTCGGCGTGAGGCTGAGGCTGCAACACGGCCTTGAGAAAGTCGGTCGGAAAAATCAAGGTTCGGGAGCTGGGGAGGTGCACGTGACGTTTCCTTTGCTTGAATGTCGATGCTTGCCTGAGATGGCTACACGTGACCGGTTGAGCTTCGGACAACTTACCTCAGGTACTCAGA
>JABCKD010000508.1:0-40048 GCA_013186415.1 Fusarium sp. NRRL 66088 | reverse complement strand
CCGTGCCCCACTTCTAACAGAGAGTCAGATTAAAATCTGAGCAAAGATTTAGAGTTGGTCCAGGGTTACATCGTCGGAGTTATAACGTCTTCGGGGTCTCTGTATTCCGAACCCTGCTCGCTCAGCCTTGAGAGAGTCGTCAGACGAGACGTGATTCCATACAAAGACAAGACAAGACAAGTCAGCTTGAGCCACTAGAATCATCAGCCTCAGCCTCAGCCTCAGCCTCGTTCGGGTCAAGGGCAGGTTCTTCAATCGTCACAATGGCACGAATTATCCCCGCTGTGACAAGACCGACAAGCGTCCGAAAAGCAGGTTTTCTGAGTATGGACCAACACGCCAAGACGATGATGGAGCCCCTTGGCGGCAGTCCATGCATGCATGGCATGGCATGCAAGTTTTCCTCTTGCTTATGTGTGCATTAGATATCAAACATACATATTTTGCCAAGACGTCGCGTGTGTGTCTCTTCTGACGGCCCAGGAACGCTGATCAAACAAACGAGAGGATTAACCAACTCATCTGAGATTTAATCGACGTCTCATGTCTCTTCCCTGACAACCTGGGGTTTACTTTTTCTTCTTCGCCTTTGTCTTGTCCACCACATCAACCCACTTTGCATCAATCCCCCTCTTGGGCAAAACTTCTCCCACGAGAATTTTTCGCTGATCTCCCTGCACCACGATTTCCAACAGACCAGGTTTGGCACCGCTGGCTTGCCCGACGCTTGCTGACCCTGCACATTTCTTCTGCAGCTCCGGGGCAAGTAGCTGCGGATCGATGAAGAAGGGCTCGAGGTTGGAAATCTTGGTGACGACCTTTGTGCCTGTTCGTTTTTCGATCGTGACGACGACATGAGGCGGATGACCTGCCTTGGGCTTTTGGTCAGATGTGGAATCCTTTCTCTTGATGACGTAGAAAGGTTGGCAGAGGTGAGAGTCGTCCAAGACACGTTTCTGCAGGGCACTTCTGGAGATACGTCCTGATGCGAAAGCTTGGCTGTCATCGTGGCTTGGGTTGGACCCTAGAATGCTGTTCGCAAGGAACGTATCGAGCTTGACCGTCGACGACCCTTGCCCTCCCAGTTCTGGCCGTTGCTCGATGTATGACTTGAGAGCAGCCGAGACTTGTTGCGCTGTGTAGAACTCCGTCTTCGAAGGGAGCAGTGTCGGCACAAGCTTGGGGGACAATCGATAGACATTTTGGATGGTGATTGTCTGTCCCAAAGACACATCGGCAGACGACGACGCTTGTCCACCACTCTGCTCTCCAGTCTTTGTTGGTTCAGAACCAGCTGCCTTGGGCTTCGGCAAATTGTAAGGCCTGAACCCAGTGACCAGATCATCATCAAAGTCGATATCGAGAATGACCGTCTCTCCACCATTCCTGTCCTTGGATTTGACCAAACCCAGCTTGTCCAGATGCTTGATGAATTTCTTGGCATTCTTCCACGACGTCCTCTTGATGATGTAGTATTGTGGGTTCTGTGACCGGAGATAGGGCTGGATCATGTTGGAGATGAGAAAAGATGGCTGGATGGGAAACACAAAGCCAAAGTTGGGACCTTGCTTGTCCGCCTTGGCTTTGTGGATGGCATAGAGGAAGGCTTTTTGGAATGCGTCGTCGATGTCCTTTGTCGTCGGTTCATACTCTTCCTCCTCTGCTGCGACCCTGTCGTCCTTGGGGCTTCCCTCCTCATGCACTGAACTCTCAACTGGTGCTCCCTTGTCCGCTTCGTGTCCGTCATCCTCGTTATCCTCCAGGGACATCTGTTGAATGCCTTCAGTAGCCCCTGCTGCCAACCCCGGCCAGCCATCCAGACTCTCTGGCGGCGCTTGTCCTCCACTCCCCAGTGGCCTCCAGCTCCAACATTCGTCCCCTGCCCAGTGCAATGCCTTGACCGCGACACCCTTCTGTCCCCTGACGCTCGGTGGTAGCTTGCTTATGTCGACCTGGCATGTTCCAATCCACAGAGGTACTGTGTCCTTTTGCATGCCGGCCACAGCGACGACGGAACCTGTGATGGCTCTTGAGTCCCACTCAGCGCTCGGTGCCTTGATAAGGCCAGGTATCATCAAGTCCGAGCCATGGGTAAGTTTCTCCTCAACGACAAAATCCGGTGTGTGTAGCAGTGGTACAATACCGGGGTTATGCCAGAGTGTATAAACCGTCGGAATTAGCTTCGGGTTCTTCCCAAGCTGAAACCAAAGTATCCTCTCATCCTGGCCAGGACATGCACCGACATAGATGGTGCCACCTATTTGAGTCAGGTTAGGTCCAGAAGATGTCGTAAATCGTGCAGAAGAGGTAGACTCTGGAAGAAGAGAGTTGCGGAGAGAAGAGAGCGTCTGTTGCGCGCCTGATGACGTAGTATCATCATCAGGTGACGACTGAGGGACAGAAATCCGATAGTCGCGTATGATCTGATCGGCGAGTTTGCGACGGTCTGAGGAGCGCAAGGGCGCCAGGTTCTTGATCTCTGGTTTCTTCTTGAACATGGTGAGACCACTGTGTCGAACGATATAGGGCTTGGTTGTGTTAAGGGCTCATGTTGGAGGGAGTGATGCCTGGGGTGGGCGACCCCGCGGTAAAACTTGGCATCGCGAAGTCACGTGCCTGAAACCCATGAGCTTACCCGGCACCTTTACATAGGTAGGTAATAGATGCTCTATCTATTTATAAATAAGTTAAGAATAAAATATTAAAATATTAAAAAAGAAATTAATTTTTATAAAGATTATTTTATTTCCTTAAGTAATATATAAGATATATATTGGTACTGGTAGGAATTTGATAAATAACCCTGGCCTCGCGAATCGAGTACTAGCCCGCCGTGATCACTTTCCTCATCACAACCATTGCCGTGATCGCGACCCCGAAGCCGCCTTCATAAATCTATGCAAGCCATTGCAAGCTGGATGTGAACCTTATGCATTAAAAGTGGCTTCGCTGGCCTCAACGGGCTGCCGTTGGCAACTTGCCTCGTTTAAGCGCCTGTGGCTTGGTGGCATTCTCAAAGTGACGATCACGATGGTTCGCATTCTGCCTTGTCACCAATGATTTGCCCAATAACCGAAACACGGGTTGAAAGTACATGGGTATTGCATGTAGGTGGCTTTAAGAGCGGCTTTTCAGCGGTCTGCCATGTCCAAACACGGGTCGGGAACTCCACTAGGCGGCGCAAAACTGCCTTATCTTGGCGAGGTCATCGAGAGCCTGATTTTTAAAATCTAGGTCTCAAGTTAAATGGGGAGTCCTAGGCTCGCCACCCACGAATTTCTCCCCTCTTTTCCAACCCAGAGCGGTAAGTAATGTGGAAGCTCTCTAGACGAATTCCCCAAGATGTCTGACGAGCTCCTGATGGACCTGAGGATTCCTGGAGCCTTCCCCTTGGAAACGGTGCCAGAGCCTGACACGGTGAGCACAACGACAATTGAAGGACTTGGTTTCCACGCTGACCATTCTGGAGCCACCCGAAATCCCTCGTAGGGAAAGCGCGCCAAATGTCCCAGCCGAGTCTACCTCGACATCGCCTCCCAGTTACGTACCCGAACCTTTCAAACCCGAATTGCCCAGCCGTGCAAGTGCAGACCTTGACGGCACACTCGACACAGCCGAGCCGGGTGGGTATGCCGTCACATCCCAACAAGAAGCACTACTCAATGCTACCTGCGAGATCGATGGGTGTGAAGATAGACCTGACGTTGTACAACTGTTCTGCAACGAATGTCAAGCGACTTACTGCCAATCCCACTGGGGCGAACAACACCTTCATCGACGAGCGACCCCAAAAGGCCAGCAGCCGCATGAGCCGATAGACAGAGAGCTAGAGTTTCGCATCCGCAACTGCATAAAACCTGTATGGAGCGAGAAAGAGCTAAATGATAAACATGTCGAAGATCGGGATGCCACTTGGTTTGCTGTCGAGGATGATCTGTCCACAGGAACCTCCAATTCAGCAAAGAAGTTTCTCCACCTTGAGCGTTTCGAGACATTGATGTTTGAGGGAGCTCCGGGAAGAACAAATGCCGTCTTCCCATCTCTTGTGTCCTTCATTGGGGAGACCGGTAAGTTGAGGATACCTCGCTAAAGTTTGGTAGTGTTTCTAACCAGAAATTAGGCGCTGGCAAAAGCGGAATGATCAATCTCCTCATCAAGGTTCGTGACCCTGCGTTCTGTGGCTTATCGTGGAACGTTCTTCTAATTTCCTTCAGGGCTTGAACAAAGGCTTTCGAGACTGGGCGGCCCCCGTTGTGGGGGCGAGTCAGAATCAGCAACAGCCAACTTCGGGAGATGTTCACCTTTACGCCGACCCGATGAGCTTTGGGACTGAGACCCCGAAGCTTTACGTCGACTGTGAAGGGCTCAATGGAGGAGACAACAAACCCCAAAGCCTAAATGCAATCGCTCGTTCTAGCACTAAAACGCTCCTCAATAGTATCCAGAGAACCATCTTTGGAACGGAGGGGAAAGGCCGGGAATTCATTGTCTCGCAGGTATACTCACGGATTCTGTATACTTTCTCTGACGTGGTGGTATTTGTTCTTGTTAACACCAGGTACCTCCAGACACTCGCTGATTTCTTCCGCACTGAGATGCTGACTTGATCAGGACAATTGAAACTGTCATCCATCAACTGCTCGAATGGGGCTCCGAGTCCGTCTGCCACGTTTCGAACCAGCCCGTGTTGCCTCACGCTGTCATTGCTCTGAACAAATGCACTGATCTCCAACTGGACGACCGAGACAATTGGGACAAAGCCAAAACAACACAGTGGCTTCTCTCCGCCCTTGACGACAGTTTATATAACATCCCAAAGTTCAGCAAGTACATATCTGCCTGGGAAGACTCGAGACCGGAGGGGTATCCTCGGGAGCGAGCAACAACAATGAGCTTACTCAGACAGTTCTATGGCACCGTCACTGCCATACGATTTCCCGGCTTCCATGACAACAGAGGGCCGACAAAACTGATGGTCGAACAAGTCGAGACGCTGTACCAACACATCGACGACTGTTGTACTAGTTCCAGGGAGAGGAAACACAGGCACAGGAGGTGCCTCTCTACGGATCACATCATTCCATACTTTGCATACGCATTCAAGCATTTCACGTCAAAGGATGGACTGTCCGCTCCTTTTGACTTTGTCAAAGCTTCACTCAAGGACCAACCCGTTCAGCGTAACTTCAAGGATAGCATTGTGTATCTGGCTTGTGGCTTGATTCAACACGCACGGAGAAGTGAGCTCAACGCCGACGCCGTTTTTGGAGCTATGAGGAAGACAATCGCGTCTAGTATTTTGTTAGACGCTGACAGGAAAAAGTACCTTGGCGATGAGACAGAGCTCATGGATATATACAAGTCGTTCTGCGACGAGGCATTCGACTCTATATATGAGGACTCTTGGCCTTGTAAAAACCCCAGATGCATCAACCTGAGACACGGGCATGCACAGGGATGCCAAGACAAGAATGGAACTGTCATCAGACGAGGGCGCACCCCTGCCGACAGTGCATATGAGAGCAGCCTGACCCCGGCAGATGGTGAAGCCTTTGTCATGGGCGTTACTCAGGACCTGAAAGGTCTGTTGCAAAGCCGGAGGAACTCAGTCCCTCACATGGAAGTCCACATGGAAATCCTCCGGGACTTCTATCGTACTCACAGGGGGGCAAGATGTTTCAGAAACCAATCTATCTGCCTTGGGTGCTTCATGAATACTCCCGCGTACGTTCTCTCTTGCAAGCATATTATCTGCCGCGATTGTGCAGTCGCCGTTGGGGAAGTCGTTGAGCCCAGCCCTCAATTGATCAAAACGTCAGAATGCCCTCTCGACGAGCAACATGAGGCCAACACTTTTCTTCGGTTACAATCTCCCGACATGGGCATTCGTGTTCTGGCTCTGGATGGGTAAGTACAATTTCACCCTATGGTTGCATTCAAGCTCACGAGAATGCAGGGGAGGAGTGCGAGGGATTGTCGAGCTCGTTGCTCTACAGGAATTAGAAGCGCGCCTTGGAGGAGTTCCGATTTCTTCATTCTTTGACCTAATTGTGGGCACAAGGTACGTATAATGAGCACACTTACAACCCCATCCCTGACTGATATTGAATCGTTAGTACTGGAGGAATCATCGCGGCTGGTCTTGCCAAGAAGGGCTGGAGTTCTTCTGAATGCGCAACAATGTTCAAGAAGCTCTGTGGTTCGGCATTTGTCCCAACTTTATTGGAGAGCACCATGGGTTGGATTACCAGAAACACCATCATTGGGCAAATCAGCCATTACTGCTTCCCTCGTTTCCAAACCGAGAGCCTTGAGAATGCTCTCATTCAGGTTTTTGGTCGCAGCGCGAAATTATTCGGTACCGCACATGACCGTCAATCTGCATTCCAGCCGAGGGTAGGGCTTGTGGCATGTCACGGTACTGGAAACCCGGTGATCTTGGCCAACTACAATCGTGCAGAGCCTGGTATGTCCAACTCCCAACACTATGGAAAGGATTTCTAATCCTTATATTATGTAGACGATATGTCATATCGTTTGATACGACAGACAAACCCTGATACTGACTGGAAGATCTGGCAAGCGTGGGTTGATCCATGGCTATGAAGATTCTATATCTTTTATCTAACTCGAGTTCTAGAGCTCGCGCATCATCTGCCGCGCCAACTTGGTTCGCCAGCTACATTCACGAATCGTTAGGCGCGTCTTACATTGATGGTGGCCTCCACCACAACAACCCAGTTCGAGTTGCATGGGAAGAGTCCAAACTACTCTGGCCGCGCTCTTCACTGGATATTCTCGTCAACGTTGGCTCCGGTTCGACCCAAGATGTAGTGACAAGTCCGCCAGCAGAACAGCCTCAAACCCAATCAAGTTTATGGGCCAGGTTGAAAGGACGTCACGAGCTCTTCCAGGTTGCAATCAATCACATCTCGAATAGCCTGAGCTCAGAAAAAACATGGACCCAGTTCCAGAGGGATCACCAATCTGAAGGCGGCAACATTTTGCGTCTGAAAAGTCTGCTGGATTCACCCTTGGCTCAACTGCATGAAGTAACCAAGGTTGCAGCCCTCGAGGAAGAGGCCCAGAACTTCTGGCGAAGCAGAAGGGAGTCCAAGAAGTTGCTGGACGATGCGGCCAACAAATTATTATCCAGGTCTTTCTACTTCGAGGTGAAAAATACTTTAACCATGAAGGATTGCTTCAGCGTTACAGGTGAGTTGAGAGTCAGCTGCTTGAGGTAGAACCGTGTGTCACTAACATGGCCACACCGTATCAGGAGAGATCAGATCTCGCTTCAGCAGTCTGTCCGAGACAAGGGAGATCTCCAAGATTGGGCGATTATTCGACAAGATCCGTACGGAAAACCCTTCGTGCCTCGGCTTTAAAATTGCACAAGAGGGTTCTGGATCGGAGCAGACGCTGCGAGTAACTGAGTCGGTTATCAGCCAGATGATCAACTCTAATGTGTTCAGTTTGTCAAACGGTGAGGAGGTGACGATCAAACTCGACCGCAGGCATTCAAAGTGCCAGGTTCGCCTCTGTCTCGGTGATGGAGAGGGATATATGATCAGTGGCTTCCCGAGGAAGTTGTGTAAGAATGGTTCTTGATATTAGTTGGCCTCTTGTATGTACGTGCTTTCGATGTTTAGTGACTTGGTAAGTATTGTCGGGAATTAGAGGTTCACATCTATCTGAAAACGGCTTGCAAAGACATCTTTGAGATAGCCATCACAACTGTGTTAGCATCGGGATATAATGCTATGATGTGTTGGAAATGCGTCCTTTATTAGTTGAAGCCCGGCCCTTGATGGGATAACTGAGCCAAAGGATCGAGATCGCGATCAGGGGTGGCTCTTTGTTGTGCGCCGAGAAAGGAAGGCGGTTGAGATGGCAAAAAGAGCCAAACTGTAGTTTCTTAGTCATCATTCGCATGCCTGTATTAAGGAGCAAAGATGTTAACTATTACTTTCGTCAGCTTCGCTAGCTGCCTCTCTTGGCCATTTGCAAAGCCGGCAGAATGCGGGAGTCTCCGATGATGCTAGACGATATGTGCTGATGCTCGGGTTCTTGTGATTGTGGCTGATGTTATGCTCGTTGGGAAACGGGTCAAAGCAACTAACAACAAGAGCAGGTGACACCAAAAAATGCAAGAGGTTGATGGAAAGCCGGACAATTATCATGTAGGCAAGGAGGACAAACCATAAACAGACAGTAAGCCGAGAAATAGGGAGGCAGCAGCATTAATGTTGGCCAATTTGCCACGGGTTGTGGGGGGTTGTGCAGTCAAAAGTGATACCACTGATGTAACACCTCGAATCCTACCAACACCATAAACCAACTCGAGCATGGATCTCATATCCGGCAACCCAATCGTGTCTGGAAGTGGCTGCTCGGAAAAGCATTGCCATTATGTATCCCCTTGAACCACGCCGCACCATGTGACACCTGCTCGGGCAAGTCGAGAAGGGAAAAAGACTGCAATAATGCGGGTGGCTATTAAATATCACGTCTGGTGGCGTAGTATTCCGACATCCGGGTCGCAATGTCGGCCCGAGTCACACCCAGAACCAACAGATCGGGGCAAAATTTCTGTTTCAACTACCCCTGGACCTGCATCTGACATGTCAAGCCTTACCCCAAACCGATCGCTTACCCGCTTGTCACGGGCCGATCTCCAAGCGAGCACACGCCTTTTCCTCTCGTTCCTGATGTTGGACTGCGACATGTCAGATTAAGAGGTTGCATAATTACTCCTTCTTCCCATACTCTGTGGAAATTAACCCAGAGAAATGATGCTGTAAGGGGGAATGTCGGCCCCTGACGCCAAGCATGTCGCTTCTCCAGGCTTCCCCTCAAAGTCTGGAGTGACAGCCCATGCAGTTCAGTTTCCGGGTGACAAGCATTGCATCGCATCGCACGATGCCTCGTCCCGAGGCAATGTTTCTGTACCCCCCAGCCCGTGACCCTAGATATCTTAAGGCAGTGATCACCCGTGCTCCGTGCTCAAGACAAGACGCCCTCGATGAATGTTACACTGTTCCACGCTTCTGCATTTCCCCAACATACTTTATTCCCATCATTATCTTGCCTCATTATCTTTCCATGAATAATGCTCACATTCATTGGACGAGGTCACAAGGGCGATGACAGTCGCGACGAGATCGCCCTTGTAGAAATCCACAGCGAGCAAGCTTCGGCAAAGGACCAGGAGGTTGTTTCAGAACCTGTACCTGTATCCCCGCGGTCCAGAGCTTGGGCCACGGCCGTCGATATGGGAGGCCCAGGTCGAATCTCTGTTAGCTCCAACGACATCCCAGACCACGTCCGCAGGACTTTGCAGAGAGAACGCCAGGTTACATTCTGGGGGACCTGTCGTCAGTATCCCAAGGCTGTAGCGTGGTCTCTGATGTTGTTCTGTACCATCATCATGGAGGCCTTTGACAAATCTCTGATACAAGGCTTCATCGCGTTTCCTCCTTTTCGGAGGAGGTACGGAACTCCAATAACAAATGTTGACGACCCCACGGTCACGCAGGATTACGAGATTTCACCAACGTGGCAGATGGGGCTGCAAAATGCTGCCATTGCTTGCGAGATTGTTGGCTTGCTTGCCCATGGTTACATTACGTATCTGATTGGGTATCGGAAGATGTTGGTCCTTTGCATGGTTTGGCTCATGATTGCAATTTTTGCCTCTTTCTTTGCCAATAGCATCGCCATGCTTGCAGTTGGACAGGCACTCTGTGGTATGCATCGTCGCGTATTGCATCATCCTAATGAATCCAGAAATTGATCAATTCCAGGCTTCCCCTGGGGCGTCATCCAGACCCTCGCTGCGACCTACGCCGCCGAGGTCGTCCCATCAACTTTGAGAGCCATTCTGCTCAGCAACGTCAACATGTGCTGGTTGATTGGGCAGTTTGCCGCTATGGGCGTTCTTCGCATCTTTGTTGACGACGAAACCGAGTGGTCTTACCGACTGCCGTTTGCCATTCAATGGGCCATAGCCGTGCCTCTCATCATTGGCGTGTGTTTTTGCCCTAACAGTCCCTGTACGTGTCCCTTCTTCAATCCTTCTTTGCCATGTTTTTACTGACATCAATAGGGTGGCTTATTCGTCATGAACGACCGGACGAGGCCCGCAAGGCTCTGAAACGACTCACCAACGGCCACAATCTCAACATTGAAGACACCATCGTCGTAATGGAACACACGAATCACCTCGAAAACAAGTACAATTACGGAGGCGCAAGTTATAGAGACTGCTTCAAGGGCGCCAACCGTCGTAGAACCGAGATTGCCTGTGCTGTCTGGGCGTGCCAGGCCCTCTGCGGCTCAACTTTGACATCCTACGGCGCCTACTTTCTTACACAGGCTGGATTTAATGCCGCACACTCGTTCACGCTGTCGACTGGAATGTACGGCATGGGTATCCTGGGAGGCATGATCTCTTGGATCTTTCTCTCTTTCGTTGGTCGACGCAAGCTTTATCTTACTGGACTCTCATGCGCCCTTGGATTTTTGACCGTTGGTGGAATTTCGTCAATTGCGTTGGCCTCAACCGGCGTGACGAACTGGATTCTGGGTGGCATCATCATCGCCATGACCTTTACTTACAACATCACCATCGGCCCCGTTTGCTATGTCCTGGTTGCCGAAATACCCTCAACAAGACTCCGCGTCAAAACAGTCGCACTCGCAAGAGTAACTTATAACATCTTCATGATGCTCAACAACGTCGTGGTCCCACAAATGCTAAGCCCAACAGCATGGAACCTCAAAGGCAGGGTGTGTTTTGTCTACATCGGCACCACCCTCCTCTGCCTAATATGGGCTTATCTGAGGCTACCCGAGTGCAAGTCACTCTCATACCTTGAGTTGGACATTTTATTCGAGAAGAGGGCACCTACGAAAAAGTTCAAGGAGTTCCAGGATCGTCTGCAGGGTACTGCTTACATGAGTGCTTCAAGGATCGAGAGGTCTAAGAATCCTTGGCATGGATGGATGGCTTACTCGTGAGGCTGGCTTTTTTCCTTTGTACAGATGTCACGGTGTCTGTGGTCGTTTCTTTATGGGGGGAGAAAAGCGTTTGTAGTTACGGCTGACATGTATACTTGATGTAAATAAATTGATAGTGATGCTATTATACGCCCTGGAAACAGCGGTGAATCTCTCATCGGCCCTGTTCGGAACGGCCCGGAACTTCCGACTAGATTCTTGAGTCAGCTGTTTGAACGGGTTGGCGGCGACTCATGCCCGTTGCTGTAACTCTCGGAAGTTCCTTCAATGGCTGGAATTTAATCCCTGACCTCGGTTAACCTTATAAGGCTGTATAATCACTTATGAATTGCAGCAAGATCCACTGAGATGTTACTCTTGGGCAACATGCGTAGGGTTTGGCGGTGGTCGTACGAGATTTTGGTTGAAACTGATAAGAGATTTCCTGTCCCCTGGACACTGAAAACTCATGGGAATTATTATAAAACCCCCGTTCTCATTGCTTCTACTTTGCCGAAATAACTGGCAATATCCCGACCAAGTCCACTTGTGTCGACCCTGATATCGTATTTTAACGAGCTTTATTAAATACCGTTTCTTGGATGAGGACACTGGGGTACTAAGTACAGCTGAGACAAGGGAAGCTGTTTGATGGCGAACAAACGAGTAGAGGAGTGGCTCATCTTACTCACAAAATACATACTAGACTGGATGGTTCTGCTTGAATATCCAAATTGGAACACCAAATAATATTCACTCGGTTTCCGGAATCTTGTCATGACGAGCATTTCGCGGCCAACCATACACGAAACAATCAGCTCGGACTGGGTGATAGACCAACGAGACATTACATTGGACGATGAGTGACCAAGAAACATCAGCAGCTCTACATATTCATTAACTTTTGTTCGTCGTAAATCTTAACACTAGGGTGTATTAATGGTATTGCGAACCTGAACTAACATGGCAACGACTACCACAATGATGCCAGCACATTCTCGAAGTTTACGGCCGAGTCTTTGTGGTCGGCCTGAGCGATGAGGCAATACAATGTCATATTTCTATTATCCTTGCTTTCCAAACTCAAGACCATACTGTTACTATTGCTGGAGGTTGATATGATCTTAGCTATTTCTTGTTAGGGAGATTTCCCTACTAGTTTGACAATGGTCAAGTAACCGCGAGCAGAGACACATCGTCGCTTTTCTTTCCATACAGTATCACATATTTATTTAGTTGTGATCAGGCGTTCTCAGATGATCAAGTCTCGCTTCAATGACCTGTTCGTGGAGGGTTTGGTGGCGTCCTCAACCGAGGAACTGCTGCCCGCGACACCCATAGGCTAGAGGGGCGTCAAGAAAATCGCAACGTTAAACTAACCAAGCCCATGGGTTTTGATATGGACTTTGACTCTGACAGTATTACTTTAGACGCGACTTATCAGAACAAGTAGCATGAATATTACTTTCTAATCGTGCGCGACGCAGAGGGATGAGTTGCGCATGTACCGTACCACTATCGCTATCAGACACCTGTAATCATGTCGATCTCTAATGTCTTTGCGTTGTATCATGAGAGTGATAATGCCTTATTATTTCATTGTAGTAAAATCACATGGGGATACTTTCTTGTACTCTAGTCCAATTATAGCTAATGACTGAGCTGGTATCCAACCCTCGCCGAATTCGCTGCTGTGACCGATGGTCGATGTCACTACAACATGCGAATGACTCTGGCAGAACTCTTAGGCCCGGGAGGCTATGAGAGTAGAAAAGAGCAGAGTTCTAGAGTAGCAATAAGTTAACGAGGATTTTGGGCCGAGAGTCAGAATTGCTTTCACGAATCCGCAGGGGGCGAGCCAGTCAAAAGCCAACGCCAACAACACCAGTGACCCGGCGAGTTGTCTAATGTTCATGTGTCCTTTAGAACATCCCTGGAATAGTGTTCAATATAATAGAATGAGCTAGGAAGAGCCCATAAGGCCACTCTTATGAGGTTTGCCGTCGCCTAAAGACTGTTTCTACGTACGGGCTCAAATAGGGGCATTGTTACATGCTTGGAAGACAATTTCGGATGGTACATACGAAAAAGACTGGCCCAATTTAGAGAGATCATTGCAACTCAAGACGGTAGGAGTTCTTAGCCGCAGTTTCACCGTAGGAAAGCTTGCAGATGGTAGACCACCAAAGCGAGGGAACAGGCCGTGGGGGCCATGGAACTGACACTCCCGCTCAAGGCCCTCATTAAGGGCAAGGTAACCCTGACAGCATCGCTTGAAGTCTTTATTTTCTCGTAGACTGAGAGAATGCTGTTGTCACGGAACACATTCGTGGATTCTCCATGTCATGGGGACCTGACAAGGCCAGGGGAAGCCCAAGACCAAAAGAACTCAGTATTGATGCGTGATAACCCCTAAGCACTAGAGGAGTCTGTCCGGGTTGAAGCCTCCTTGCTCTCTACTATAATACTAGTCTGCTTTCGGATTCCAGGAGACATGATGAGAATATTCTCAGTACTGTCATCCAAATGCGCTTCAGTCGAGACGTGTGCCTCATGATCAACCCCACTCCCAAGCGGCCTCATGCCAGACTTTTTGCTCTTCCAACTCTGCAAAGCATACTGCGAGTTCAAATTATACGAAGCCGACGATGTAGCCGCTCTCGACTTTTCGGCAAAGTACTTGACGAGGGGTGAGAGTGTCGGTATAGAGGCGATGATGATACCCGTGTTCGTTTCGATGATGGACCATAGGATGGCTTTCGAGGAGTCGAGGTAGTTTTTTAGGTTCTGGATGGTTTGGATTCGGATGACTTGGACGATGGTGACAAAGATGCCGAGGCCGAAGAGGCCGAGAAGAACAACCTTTTTGCGAAGCTGGATTTGGGACTTGAGGAGTGCAGGGAACGGCAAGACCAAACTGTAAAATCATTAGCCAAGACAGAACAGAGTGATGGAGTATAGGAAGTGGGTTAATTACACCATGACATCGAATAAAATTGTCAGTGACGAAAAGCTGAGGTAGAATGGCACAGCGTCTGCACAGTGGCCATCTGTGATACTCGGATCCCATTGCTTCGCAATCTATCGATAGGGATCAGCGAATGGAATCTTTGACGCAAAGATACCCTCATACCGGAGTGCAGAGAAAAAGGAAGACACAAATAAATGCAATGTGTGCCATGCTGATGATGACAGCGACAATGATGGTCGCAATGCGGTAGTTGCCAGGGAAGACACGCATGTACGATAGAAGCAAGCTCATTTTAAAGCCATAAATGCCGACAACATAACTTATGAGTTAGAAGGAAGGTTCTCAAGATGAGAGTCACAATACCTACAATGGTGCTCCAATGTATTGGACCTATTTCCTGTTAGTCGTCCGGAAACACTTGTCAGGGGAATCGTCACTCTTACCAAGCCGAACGTGTAAACATTCTCATCAGGCATGTCATCCAGACTCTTGAGACCTAACCCCCATGTGGTTTCTGTTCATCAATCAGTATCAATAACTCTTCGATGCGAGGACGACGTACGGACAACTGTAGCCGTAGTGTATCCACATATGCCAAGCTAAACACCAAAGATCAGCCAAGATAACAAACAAACAGCGGAAAGTGGAACAAACCCAGGCAATGACAATCACCCAGTCATCTAACAACCAACAACATTAGCAATCCCAGTACACCGGTTCGTTGGTTGACACCCACTTACCGTGGCCAAAAGACTTGATCAAGAATCCTCTCACATAGAGCCTGAGACAAACAATGCATAGCGAGAGTGCTGTGAACCCTGTCGTTATACCCGTGATTTTCGGACCATCAGTCGTCGTCCCCTCTGCTGTGTTGCGGACCCAAGCCATCGTCAGGATCTACAAGGTATGAGTTGTGGAGATGGGAATGAAGATTCCAAACCAACAGAGAGACAGAGGGGAGAAGCTTCTATTTGGTTGCCAAGTTAAGTCTCGTCCCAAAAAATGTGGCAAAAAATCTCAGGTTTCATCCCCTGATGGCACTTTTGGACGCCGCATCGTGTTTCCATGACTTCCACTGCATAAGAAATTGGCATCCCACGCCTTAACTCCGTGCCTTGAAATATTAACAAGGAGCCCTGCGGAGTCACAGTGCCGGGGATACAAAACCCAGTGCCGGCAACCCCAGGGCAGGGCAGGCAGTCTCGATTCCGTTGTGGCACGTAGCATCACCGTAGTTAGCAGCGTCCCAGTGCCATGGGCGCAGAATCAAGTCCACAAATGAAATAATGCCTCAAAAATGACAGAATCCTTTTTTCTCTTCTTCAACTTTGCTTTGTACAAAGTTGTGGCTGCATCTTACTGCAAGCCCAGTGTCTGGGGGCTCATCAACGGTCCTAGTCTTTTTCCCCTGTCATTTATGCAGCTAGTGGTGTGTAGAGCCAACAGATGGTTGCAGCACGAGTTGAGAGATTTAATCGAGATGCCTTGATCTCCCAGGTCCATGGACCGGGCAATGGCCTCTTTCGGGCAGGTGCATGAGTGAGTCCCTAGGCGAATTCGTTACGAAAACTTAATTGTCAGAAGCTTTGTTCAAGTGATCTTCATCCTCGCTTTCAGGCCAAAGGGATGATCTGATTAGCGACCTGTCAAACACACAAGTCAAGCGGCTACTAGAGCAATTGAGGGCTAGACTTGGTCTCTGCTCTAAAGATCACCTCGTTCCGCTCGGCAAAGACGGATGGCTTCCTCGACTCCTCTATCCTGCAGGTTGCATTGCTCAGGGGGGTTGGACCGCTGATCCCAGCACGTACATAGCCCCCAGCCTTCTGGAGAGCTCCCCGGAATACAACATGGGCCAGGGTCCCACGAACCAACCGATTGCATCGTCCGATTCTCCGTAATTACGCTGCCGAGATGATCCAAGCACCGGATGTCAGCGGTAGATTACCTGGCTTGAACCAATTGTTATAGACACCTACCGCCCACTCGAAACTCAAACCGCCATCCTCCTCCATTGGGAGTCTAACCCTCACACATTTCTCTCGCAATGTTGCCCCGTATTGTCACTTCCCTGCTCCTCTTGGCCAGCGGCTGCAGCGCTACGGCGCCCAGCTGCAAGTGCTTCCCCGGAGACTCATGCTGGCCGTCTCAGAAGGAATGGGCCCGTCTCAACAGCACCGTTGGAGGGCGGCTCATTGCAACGGTTCCACTGGGAACTCCTTGCCACGATCCGCGCTACAACGCTGAAGAGTGTGCACACCTGCAGGATGAATGGCTCTATTCGTCGATCCAGTAAGTTGTCTCTTCGCCCCCTGCATATGTCCCGTATCCATGTCCCCGGGTTAGACTCAGCCACTGATACCACGCAGTATTGAGTCTTCGTCCTCGGTGATGGCTCCCATCTTTGCCAATCAGAGCTGCGATCCATTCCAACCTAGATCTAGGCCTTGCACCCTGGGTAACTACGTCAGATATGCAGTCGATGCCAGATCTCCCAAGGATGTCGCTGCGGCTTTGAAGTTTGCTCAGGACAAGAATGTGCGCTTTGTTATTCGCAACACGGGTCACGACTATCTTGGCCGTTCCACAGGTGCGGGAGCCCTGGCTGTGTGGACTCACAACCTCAAGGGCACCAAGGTCTTGAACTGGAAGGATAATCATTACACCGGCAAGGCCCTCAAGGTTGGGGCCGGCATCCAAGGCCACGAGGCGCTTGCTGCCGCTCATGCTGCCGGTCTGGTCGTTGTCACTGGAGAATGCCCTTCTGTTGGACTTGCTGGAGGCTATGTCCAAGGAGGCGGTCATTCAGCGCTGAGCACCAACTTTGGTCTCGCAGCTGACAATACCCTCGAGTTCGAAGTTGTGACTGCTCAGGGTAAGCTGCTCAAGGCCTCAAGGAAGGAGAACACCGACTTGTATTGGGCGTTGAGTGGCGGCGGTGGCGGCAACTATGGCGTTGTCGTGTCCCTGACTGTTCAAGCTCACCCCGAGGCCAAGGTCAGCGGCGCCAAGTTCCTCGTCACTGCCCCCGAAGACAAGCCGGATCAGATCTACGACATCATTGACGCTTTCCATGCTGCTTTGCCTGATATTGTCGACTCTGGTGTCATGATCATCTACTTCTTTTCCGACTCTTTCCTACAGGTGCCAGCCATGACTGCCTACAAGAAGACGGAGGCTGAGGCTAGGAAGATTCTCCAGCCGCTCGCCAAGTCTTTGGCTGCCTTGGGTGTCACATTTGAGCCAACCTTTACCTCGTTCTCCAGCTACTATGAGCATTACGATCACTACTGGGGTCCCCTCCCTGCTGGCAACATTCAGGTTGGCACGCAGTTGTTCGGTGGACGTCTTCTGCCCCGCTCCAAGCTCCCTGACTTCTCGCCTACTGCGCGTCAGCTTGCCGAGATGGGCGTCATCTTCATCGGCGTGGGACTGAACGTTTCCAAGTTTGGAGGCAAGAACGCCAATGCAGTGCTACCCCAGTGGCGAGATTCCATCGTCCAGGTCTCTCTGACTCTCCCCTGGGACTTCAACGCTCCTTGGGAGGACATGCTCGAGACGCAGCACAAGATCACTTATGAGGTCCAACCTGTGATTGAGGCTGCGACACCCGGTGCGGGAGCGTACATGAACGAAGCCGACTTCCAGCAACAGAATTGGCAGGAGACTTTCTTCGGTGCTAACTATAACAAGCTGCTGAAGATCAAGAACAAGTACGACCCCAAGGGTCTGCTGTATGCCACCGCGGCCGTTGGCAGCGAGGCATGGGAGGTGGCTGATAACGGCCGGATGTGCAAGGCTACAAGCTGACTCGCCGGCTGGGTAGATGAGCTATGAAGATGGACGCGATGGATGATCGATACGTAATTAGCAAGTGAATACCATGTCTATCTTTGAGAAACTCAGTGTCACATCATCCCTTACCCACTTTGATGCATGCTGTGATCTTGGTCCACCCTTAATGGAACCCAAGCACGGAAGCAATACGGGAAGCCTGGGGTGAGATGGAATCTTTTCGGTGCAGCATAGACGCAGGGGCTCGCATGCCTAACCATGGACGGAAGGACTCAAGCGACTAGAACAGGGGCAGAAGATGCTGCAGCGGAGGGGAAAGATGAGAGGAAACATGGCAATCAATCTTCACCATGATATTTCCCCGTTTTACCGCCCAACGCGCGTTCTCATCAAGCTAGTTTAGACCCTACGGGCGGAACTTGTCAAAGCCTTCCGCGCATCCCGCTCAACGGCGCGCGTCGGTTACATCGTCGACGCCTCGCCGCGCAAGATGGCACAGCAAGCCCATCGACGGATAGTTGCCGCGTGTGGAGAGGACAGGGGAGGGATGTAGTTAAAGTTTATGGTCCCTGCCTTGGAAACCCCGCCGAACAGGGCTCCTTTTCAGGGGGCCCTGCAATGGCATCGTACCAGGACAGAATGGGGGAGTTCGTCCGCTTTAATTCATCTTGTCTCTCGGTTCAATCCGTCTGCAAGGACGGCGATACGGGTCTATATCTAGGCCCGATATTCTTGGCCCCCATCTCCGCGGCTCTCGAGACCGGACGATATCCTCGATTAGTTGCCGCGTTGATGAAACAGTCGGCTCAAGTGGGAGGCGGGTCAAGGCAGCCTTACCCCAAGATTAGCGGCTGCGAGGAGTCTTTGAAGACGCAATTCTCGTTCGAGTATTTTGCTTTTTCTGACAGCGAGCTTACAAAGCCAAGACGCCAAAGTCCTAAGCGTGAGGACTACTGCAAAGGGAGAAGCACTATTGCATGGATCATTCCAAGGCGACAAAGAGGTTGTCGTTATAGTATCGAAGACTGACTAGACCTTGTAAGGGCAAAGGGCTTTGAGTACATGAAGCCATAGTGCCCTCGTTAAGGTGTGGTGGTGTCGTTGTGGCGGGGAGTAGCGCGGTGTCAGCAAAAATCCTTGAGAAAGAAGCCACTGTCAAGGTGCTAATATCACGTAAGATTTACTTTTAGGTCAAATAGCTTGATGCTAGAGTAACCTTGGAGGAAGAAGCGGAGCATAAGGTATTAAGCATAGAGGAATATGTCAGATTTAAGCCCCTGCTAGGATAGCAGTTGGGTACAGGGTAAGTTGGGATTTGCCCGTCAAGTTTCGTGCTGTCGTGACTCCTCAGTTCATGATGTAGATAGTACGGTGATACACTGTATAGAATCTTTGATCAAGATTAGTAGATAAAGTTATAGTACAGAGGAACAAAATTTCCGCTATCATAAGGTATCATGTCATAGTACGAAGCTTTGAGCAACTCCGTTTAAGGCTTATATGTCAACGGCGACGCGAAAAGGTTATGTCCACAACTCTTAGCTTTCCGACCTTAAATTGACGACTACTTCTCTTGTGGGTAGACAGCTGAGGTAGTTAAGTCCTAGATCACCCATCAGTGGGGTCAGAATTCCCGAATTAACTGCTTCTAGACTTTGGTGAGACGGTAACGAGCATATGAGCTCACTTGTTGAAACTCGGCATCAGTCACCGCTGCGCATGTAACGGCCAAGATGAGCTGCTTAGCAAGCGGCACAAATGTGTGCCGTAATTGGACACCACAAGCGAGTATTTGCAAGCTTCCGTTAGCTAGTTTAGTTGTGGCTTGATGTCTTTCATTATTGACGGATACTGTGCAGACCTGAAGTGCCTGGTCGTTTCGTAAGCTGTGCATTGTAGATTGTCTAGGAATTGTGATTGAATGGCAGGGATGCTGTTCTAGTCTTAGCTAGGTGTAACGCTGCACCACGTTAGGCAACCTTAGAATTCCTGATAATATCACGTGGGGCTGAGTAACGACGCAGTCGTAGGTCCCTTGCTTCATGTGTACATCGATTGGCCATCGCTGTCTCAAGACATGGCACAGCGGCATATGACAACGCGAGGGAATTATCCGAAGTTATGCGTGTCACTGGGACAATTCTTTCCCATGAACTCTTCAACGTGTTAGATGACAAAGGGGAGCTTGTGAAGTTGATTGTCCCCGATGGACACGACATCGCGGGCTACCATATCCGCTTTCGCATCAAGTGGACCATTGACTCTTCCAACAAGGAACCCGCCGACAAAGAATGGAAAGAGGGGCTTTTTATCGAAAGAGACGTACAGTTTGTTAACGAGGGAAAAGTCTTGGTGTATTGGAAGGAGCTTGGAGGAAGAGACGGCGTGTCTGGAATTCTGGAGGACTATGCCCATGTCCTTCGTATCCTTGAGAAGGAAAGGAATCCTAGGAGAGGGAAGGTCAAGTACAAGCTCCAATTTGTGGGATACTCTGCCGAAAAGAGTATAGTCGGGCGCTGGACTTGGGCGCAACTCGAGTACAACTTCCCTAAGCTTCTTGCGGAGTTTGAGGGCAAAGATGGCTGAGCGGGGAAGGCCAAGAGCTTCAAGGCATATTGAAAAGGGCAGATGAAAAGCGCATAATCATAATTCGTGAAGAGGAAAATGACTGAAAAGCCTTGTGCGATTGCGAGAATCACGGAGACTGGAAGGATTAACTGATGGTGGTTCTTTGTAGAAATTAAAGCAAGTGGCTGATCTCGGTAGACTCAATAGCCCAAATAGAGTGTCATGAAGTCCAGAACTCCTGAGCTCTTCGGAGCTCCTCAAGAAACCCGGGAACCCCAGCTGGAACAGCCCCTTCCCATTCTAAACACACCCCAGACTCATCACTCTCTTCGAACAGGAGCATGTCATGCATCATAACAACATCATTGCTGTCCCAGAAGCCTTCACGACGATTCAGTCTTCGTAGTAAGCCCAAGGCTTCTGACTGCACGCCACTGGTTAATGGGTGATTCGCACGTCCGGCGATATATGAGAGACAGCGAATCAGTTCGCCGTTTAGCGAAAAGGTAGGATAGTTTACTGCGAGAAATGGTTCTGCTACACTCTTTGCGGCATCCAGAAGTGGAGTGAAGAGCTCTGGATCAGATATGACCTCTCCGGATGAATCTAAAGCCTCAAGATCGATATTCAATTTCCGGAATCGCTGTTCCATGCGTAAATGACGCAGTTGTGTATCGTATCGACTGGAAGCATTGGCTTGCTGGGTCTGTTTCATTGATTCGAAACGTGAGCTCCATTTGTGAAAGGCTTCCTCTATCGCAAGACGAGTTGCTTGATTGAGATCGTCGTCGATCTCATCTGATTGAGTTTCTCTCAAAACTTGATCAACCCAAGTTGCATCTGTTTCCTGGACTGACAGCTTTTGCAGCTCGTACGATGCTTCATCTAAGTCGTGAAAAGGGTGAGAGCCTTTCTCGTCCTGAAAGGAACCGGCTTCGTACCACGGCGAGACCCCAGAGTGAAAGCTTTTATCCATAAAGGAGATGACGATGCTTCCGAGGGGTGACAGCATTTCAATGAGTTTTCTCGTTACCACAGATTGTTCCGGGGTCGACTCTAGAAGAGATGGACTTAGCAGCCGATTGCCGGCTCGAAGGTGTCGAAGCAAATCATCGTAACGACCCGTGAGTCCTTCGAATGAGATGAATAGGACGCAACATATCAATATGCAATGCATATCATAGATCGAGCTTGCTGACATCAAGGGCAAGATGGATTTGATGGCCTTGTTGTATTGGTAGATGGCGAGACGCTGTAGCTCTGCAGACTGGGCAGGGGAGACAGAACGTGCCATGAAAAGTCGATGCGCAGCACCAACAGCAATCATGCTGTATCTTATAGGCTGGGATACATGTGCCAGAGGAAGGGCGTAAGAAAGCCAAAAGTTCGATGAACCATGCCAACTCGAGAGCTGATCTGTCGTGATATGAAGGAAGTGGTGAAAGTACAGACTCTCAAAGTCGGATGAGAAGACAATCTCATTGATAGTCGGAGGAAGAGTCTGTTTTGACTCGCGAACGACCGACTTTGACATTTCTGCGTTTGACTTTGCTCGAGGCTGTCGTTTCTTCCGCTCTGGTGGTTTTGGGTACCCATCGCACTTCCACTTTTCGTCACGACAGCGGCGGCAAGTTGGCTTTTCTTCGTCGCATTTCAGACGCCGTTTTCTGAGGATGTTATTCCATGTTAGTAAATAAATACGTCCCGTCCAATACCAGAGAGGGAATAGGGTATGGGGTTACACACTTGCTATATATGGAAGGTTAGTTCAAGATGGTGTGCCAAGGCAAGGTTCGTGATGACTGCAACATACCAGGTAGCGCATCCTGTACGGACTTTTGGGCCTGAAGCCCTTGTATACTTGGGCTTGGCGGGAGTAGAGGCGGCGACAACCATGATGGTATTTTTACGCTGGGTTGAATAGGAAGCGAGAAGCCGCTGAGGGTTCAAGTTGGGAGTTGGGTTGGTGTGTTGGGGAGGGTTTATTGATGAATTCATATGCGCGTGTGTGGAGGCCTCTACGAGTCAGTCAACTCCAGGTGGATAACTGTCTAGCTATATTTACGGGAGAGCCAATCAAACATGGCTAAGGATGGATCTTGATTAAAGAGGACCCTTAGCAACCTGTCCCGTGCGCGTGTCAAGTATATACGAATGGCTCCGGTATATCACTGTCACCGAGATTATACCCCTCCTGAGGTTTCTGAATCGAAGTAAACGCTACATCTTAAGAAACACGTGTCGTCAATAAATTGATCCTTGTCTCTGTTTCCATTATGACTCAGAGACACAATTGCTGATGAAATGAACAAATAAACACTGAAGCCTTGACAACTTTTGGCAGATGCTGCACTACTGCCACAAGATTATTATATGTTGTGGAAAAACTCTCACATTTTGGGTAGTCTCAGACACTACCTTTCCTTCCAAGTGGGAAGATAAATTCTAGCTCATGTCGAAAGCGAGGAAAAGAATGATAGCCGCGGACTTTGCTGTGTACCCTCAGAGCAGGCAGGCTTATGATGTGGCGCCGAGTGCCTCACCACATCGTTAGAGTTCTATCTGGGTCTGTGCAAAACTTTGTGCAGTATGGTTAGTGTCCCATCATGCTTTTCCCCAGTGAATAACTTGAATCTGACCTTTTTCAATAGCGGGACGCCAGCGCGAGGTGCAACCGCTATTAATCACCATGTTTTGACAAGCTACAGACAGGCAGAATCACACAATCAGGATGAAGGCCCTTGGCCGTGGCCTTAATATTAAGTTCGGCAACTGAACGAGAAGCTTTCCAGGACCAATAAGAATGACGTCAGCGGCTGCATGAAAGTTCATTGGGGACCGCCGGCTGATAGCCGGTACTTAAGTTACGGGCTAAATTATGCGGAGATAGAGGTACTGCTTATCAATACATCACGCTGATCTCCTCTCATGCCGGTGTTTCCACCAGAGAGGCATCAGGCGTACAAAAACCAGTCCGATGCCGGTTAGGATCGTCCATCAATACCAAGACTTGTCACAAACACCCATTGCAGTATATCAACCCAATACCTAACGCTAATCGCCTGGAGTTCGTTTATCTCCGCATTTTGCACTAATAAATCAAGATCCGATACCTACCTATTCACCATTAAAACGCACTCCTCCTCCTTCTTAAACATGCCCTCTCACCCCCCCAGCCGTTCCCCGGCACTCCCGGCATGGTACCATCGCCTCCTTGACAAAGGCCCGGTCAAGCCCAAAGACTTTGACGAAGACCTCTCAGAGATCGATAGGGATATTTCAAGCGATGATGAGAATTGTTCTCATGATGGGTCCGAATATGACTACTACTACGATCTGAAAGTGCAACGAGAAGATCGCAAGGAGGAATTAGAAACCAAGGCTAAACAGGGAGTTGAGAATCAGAAGGAGGCGGCCATGGGACCTGAACAACAAATGTCAAGCCGCGTCAAGGAGGTCGTCAACAAGATCAAGAAGCAAGAGAAAAAGCATATATCAGAGTGCGAAGACATGTTTGTCCGGGGCAAGCTGTTCGGCCTCTACTCGGCCGACTTTGTCAAACATGGATTTACTGGAGGGCCCGTGGATGACCTACCGAGAAACGTCCAATTCTACCATTACGTCGACGTCTTATACGGCCCCATAGACGAGTCGTTCCGCAGACCATGGTACGAAGACGGGGAACTTGAAGGTCATATCAGCATCGACGGCGTAGACCATCACTTCGAATTTCCCGAGTTTATTCGCCGCGGAGGCCTCAAAAAGCTCACCGTCAAGACCTCAAAGGGAGAAAAGCTGGTTTTCCAGTTTCTCGACAGTGACCATCTGATTTTGAGGACAAGTCGCAAACTGGCCTTTGCGAACCCTCGACCAGGGGAGTCTGCTGCCCCCAAAACTTTTGTCTTCTACGGGATTGCAGAAGGCGAGGCGACGGGAACGCCAGAGATGTGGTTTGATGAGAATGAGCTTTCAGATGATGATTATAAATACGGATGGTTCTGAAGGGGGCTGGAATGGTGACTAGCAAATACGCGTGGGCAAAGTCAAGCTGATACCTGTCGAGGAATATCCCACCCAAACGATGCATTTTTGAATTATTGTAGAATAGTCTGGCTTGGGGAGCTGTTTCTTATATTGGTGGCTATCTGCCATGTATTGACAACCTGATATTTTGCCGATGGCTTCTTGAAGAGTCCTCATTCTCAACAATACGGTTACTGATTACTGACCTCATGTTCTTTGTTATAGTAAAGGCTCGGTTCTTGATAGGGTTATTGAGTCAGAAGACCATAAGATACAATTATAGATACAAGAAGACGAACGGTGCTTTCCTGTATGAATCTTTAATACCGCGCAGCATTAATCTCTCTATATTTTGCTGTTGTGGCTGGGGGCTCTCGTAAACTCATCATTGAAGACGATGATAACTACATCCTTTGTTAGTGTGGCTCATGGCGTCTTGTTATCACTGTAGATGTAATAATATTAAGATAAGGAAGCATGAAAACTAAAAAGGGCCAATCACTGTAACAAAGTTTGATTTGGGGAGCCATTCCCTCTGTCACTAATTATCCCAGCGTTTCTTAGGGGTACACGGGCTGCCTCAAACTGACTATAAAAAAGCACGTAGCAACAACTTAGCGTCTAACTTTACCCTAACATGACCGTCTTTGTGATCATGGGAAGGTAATCAGTAAACCTCTTCCTTGATGTGTAACGCTCCCAGATCGGTTCAGACTCCGAAGGGCCATCCCTTCTCACGACGAAAGGTTGTATGTTAAGATATCCTAATCTCTCTGACACATTGCCCACTTTCCTAACAACTAGCCCATAATGCGCCTTCGGAGAAAACAGGAGGCAGTCAAATGTTTCCTCAGATAGCTCTCGGTGATGCTCGTCGTCGCCCTCCACGGCCATTGTCGGGATCAATGGCCAATAGCCTGTGCGTTGATGTTCGGGTGAGGACGAGTCAGGGTCGGTCATTGGAAGGACTAAGAAGTAAACCGCTTTCGAGATGGTTGTACCCAGTAAATCTTGGAGACTCTCAAAGTCGTTATCAGGTAGATACTTGAAGGTTACCTGAACCACCCAAGTTTGGATTCGGAGTATATGTGAATAGGGAACTGTTCCCGAGGCGTTTCCAGCATCGATCTCGGAGACAACTTCCTCGGAGATCCGCTTCCAGGTCCCATCCTTCCTCTGAAGTAGGACCTTGACCCCCATTGTCAACCCTCTTGTTTCAATCGCCCAGGCATCGAACCCACGTAAGGGCGAAACCCATCCAGCCCAGGACCAGCTAGGGAAGCCATCTCTGCGATGTGTAGCATCACGTAGGCACCAGAGAAGAGTGTCTGCAAAGACAGCATCAAAGTAGCCTGGCTCGTCTGCTTCAGCTGGCCTGTGCAATTCGTCAAGGCCCCAGCGGGACGCCCAACACGACGATTTTATGAGCCAGGTGTTCCTATCTATAGGGATACCCCAGAAGTGACGAATGGGCGAAGGCATGGAAGAAAATGATCTAAAGATACCGCGCAAAACGTTGAGTACGTCACTCTGATATGTCATCTGCCGTCGTCCGACGTGTTCGATAACGTCATCCAGAGTTATAGATCCGAATGAGCCGAATGCGCCGTGATGTAAAAAACGTTGAGAATTGCCACCGGTTTCCTCCAAGTGATGAAGATCGTAAGCTAAACTCTCTTGAGTACAGATAGTGTTGCACTCGAAGAAGATCTCGGTTTCGGTAAAGTAAAGGCGACGCCTAGCGAAGAGTCCTTCCTGATATGTCCAGGCCCTAGACCACCACCGAGAGTTCTCGATCTGGTCCTCTAAGGTGACATAGGCAGATACCCACGTGCGTCCGTTGATCTTTATGGCTGGCTGCTTGTATCGGAGTGTAGAGCTAACCCCTGGGAGACCAAACGAGGCATCCTCGCCACATGCTGCAATCAGTGTGATAGTAGCAAGGTGATAGACCATATCCATGATTCTGATCTGCTCACCCAACTCGTTTTCATCCTGCTGATTGATACAGTATTGATCAACCCATAGGTATTCAAGGTTGAGGCCAATCGTGGCCTGAATGGCATCGCTGATGGTCTTGGGAACGTGAGGCGGTAGAAAGCCAGGCTTCGAGGCTTCAATGGGCTCATTGCCCGATGGCTGGCCCCAAACGTAACTCAGGGCGGCAAACTCACAACCCTCAGGGAGTTTGATGATCGCACCAGTCTCGCACTCGATCACTTTCAAGCAGGAGATCGACCGTGGATATCCTGGCAAGATCCCGCACATAGCCTCATGGTGCGCTTTGCAATAGCTCAGCCAACCACTTATCAATGCAAAGTTGATTTTTCCCGGTTCTAGGCGGTGCAGGCTAAAGTCCAGTTGCTGGTCATCGAGAGGGTTACCCAGAACTGCGTATTTTGCAAACTTGGTCGCACCAAAGTGTTTATCGCCCTCGTCGATGTTCAACCTCAACACTCGGATATCGGACATAAAAGAGTGGTCATCCCACTTAAGACCATATATAAAATATCCAATGTAGACCAATCTTGGTTCCTCAGGCCTGAGTTCGAACTCGAGTTCGTGGTCTGGGTTGGCGGGTAGCATCTTTTTGCTCGCCACGACGGTAACGAGAAACTGACAGAGTGGACAAAGAGACGACGCCTTGGCTCTTAGAATGCAACCTCGTGCCCAATCGACTGGTTTTTTCCCATACATGAGAGCGTAAAGGTCGACGGAGGCGCATTGTGCGCAGAGGTCAGCGGCTACGTCGGGTAGTTCCTCATCGCTTGGGGTAGGAGGAACGGCGACTGTGAAAGAGCAACAAGGAGAACTAGATTCCATCGTGGGAGTGGTGCAGGTTTGAAGATGATAGTGGAGGACAACAAGTGGAGAGTTGGAGGAGGTTGTCCATGTTGCCACAATCATCCAGTTACGAAAATCCCGCAGAGGCAGAGCTTACAGGTGGCAAGGGTTGGATGTGTGAAAAGTGGTTTTGTTCCCCATCAGCTTGCATACTCTTCACTTGATAGGTCCAGAGCCCGGTAAGTATTCCTCTCAAGGCAATGATTTGCATACATATTAGGCAGATAGGGAACTTGAGCGTGAGCGAGCTGGATAAAGGGGGGGATAGATCTTTACTATATAACCAAAGAAGAGGTATAGCTATTAAGTGTCCTAGCAATGTGTGTTATCTATATCTTTTATATTTTTCGTAGCTAGTACCCTTTTATAGCAATAATTAAAAGGGTTTTATACCTACTATTAATATAAATACATATATGCACACAGTTAAGCTATTAAGTCTATGATCTAATACTATCTTTCTTACTATCTATTTTTAAGCTTTACTCTCTTATCGATTTAAGATTTATTTACCTTATCTTATCTATTTATTTATATTTAGCTCTGTCAACTTGAAGAGTACCCTGATTGTACCTTTGTCTTCTTATCACAGCCTCTTCGCGATCACCGACTTCCATTAACAGTCAAGCAACCTGGATACTCACTAACATGGTCTATCATCTCTGATTAGGTGACGCCAGAGTAAAGTCTTACTCACGGGAACCCCCAAGTCACTGCGCGACGGTATTAGAAACCTTTGCCATGCCTTACCATGTGCGTTCTAGTAATACTTTTTCCAAATGATGCTATCATATGTTAAAACTGTGTTCTCTATTATGGCTGAAGCCTAGCTCTTGATGAGATTACTGACCCAGAAGATGGAATGGATTCAGTAATACGATGGGCTGATCTGCTTTACCCTTGAGCCAGGAGTGATTCAGCATGTCGCCCTCGTCGTATTAATAAAACGCGGCTCCTGCCCCCTAGATGCTTAAGATACTCTACCGCGAAGCTCGAAATTAAATAAATTACTCACTATATTTCCCTAAGCGGCGCTATTTCTTCGCTTTGGTACACCCAACATAAAAACCATGGCACCTACAGAAGGTATGGCCTCTTTGAATTTTCATTATCACTCCCCAACACTCTGTTTGCCGCTTTTATTCCCATGCCTCTATCAACTGGCACTGCATGCGCATCTTTCTATTTCCTTTTTCTTCTGCAATGATGACAAGAAGCCTTCGTTCACAACAGAAAGGGACACTGTCATCAACACCTGCCGGCATAAATATCTAATACCGGCATATCTTTCTCCTGTTAACCTTCCATGTATGGCTGGCAATTTAGAGGGTTGAATGTATCTAGGCTACGCTGTTTGACATCATTTTTAATGCTTTGATTGTTAGATTGGTGATGGCTCCCACAGAAGCTACAACCATGAAGACAAATTATTTGCACTTATTATGATGAGCGAAATGCCAAAAAAAAAAAAAAAAAAACAGTATGACTCGAGAAATGTGCAGGCCGGTCGGGGAGAAGTTGAACAGGATGCTAGATTTGGTATCATCATGGGTTAATACTTGTGTTCTTTTATATTATGCGCGATAGCTCCTCTTGGGACGTCACCTAGGCTGCGACCGCAAACGATGCCTCTCTTTTCTCACTTGTACGGGCTCACCTGCTAACCAGATATAGATGTCACACCCCCCGGAAAAGTGCCCGGTCGGGTGGAGAGCATTGCTATAAGTGCCCTCGCCGTCGGCAACAAACAGGTCACTTTCATAGTTCTGTACACAAGCGTCAAAGACGGGGTCTTAGCATCTTGCCATATGTCTAAGAGCATCATAATGGAGCATTACCCTGAAGAGCTACAGAGATTCTGGGATATTCATGGAGGACGAGAAAAGGCGATAAAACTAAGTGGCATGTAATACTTAGTATCAGAATTTCCGTGATTTGCCTTATTGAAGATACTTTGATGATATTCTATAAGCTTTGCCCAAGACCTTCTTTACCCTTAAATAAAACTTGCTGTTCTTATGATTATGTCGATCTAAAACCTATAGCTAGACTCATATCTCTCATATTTGATAGCTTTCCCTTAAGCATAGCGTCTTAATGCTCCCACAGTGAATGGGAGAGGTACTACGAGAGAAGGGTGGTTTCCTTTGAGTATTGAGTCGATAGATCATGGACAGATATTCCGCGAGGAAGCCCTGTCCAGATCCAATAGCCCACCCGGTAATAGCGACAGGGTTGATTGAGAGGTTGGTACAAGACAAGGCCCAAAAAGCGAAAGCGGTATTTATGCCCCCGATCGAGAATGAGTAAGTAGCGAAAACGACCATGAGCGTTTTTCACGGCCATTGTATGTCTCGAAGCTTGATCACATCCTTTTCCAGTAGATTGCGGAATCACTGGTCCATCAAGATGGGAAATCACCGTCTTACCATCGAGATGTTCATCCCAGTACAAGGACCCTTCTAACCCTGGATCAAGAATAACCGATAGGCCACAGTGACTTTCTTCGGTGGGTTTACACTCCACGTTGAGGTCGAACACATAGCCTTGAATTTCGATGCTGTCACCCATTGTCGACTTTGCGGGCAGGCCATCAACATTGATATTCCTCCAGATTCGTTTAATAGAGGCGAGGCATTGCTTTTGAAGCAGATTGTCGTCCACTTCAAGGATAAGATCTCCCTCTAGTGACGCCCAACTCCAAGAAGGTGCCATGTAGGTAGCCGATCGTTTTGTTGGTGAGTTAGTTGCCCAGCATAGCGCTGCTGGCAGATGGGCACGCCACAGGCCGGCGAGATAGTCATCTGCAATGGAAAACCCATGAGATTGACCAAAAGACTGCACAACTCCGGAGAATGCTATCAGCCGATCCGACTCCCTGGTAAGTTGAGCTCTCGCATACTCTATGACGCGCCGGTACCATGCAGTGCAAAGGCTGTTGGAGTTGGCTGGTGTTGTGCTGTCTGCCTTCATTTCCTTGGCCTGTTTCCACCACAGCCCACGAGGACACATTGGCGCCCCATTCGGACGGATTTCACACGCTAGTTGTTTCCGACAGTGCCACCATAGCTGACGGCTGCCGAGAATCAGAGATCGTTTGGAAAGATACCACTCCTGGTATACCCAAGCCCGAGAACGCAAGGTGGAGAAAGTGATGTCCTCATAAAACTGGTGGTCATAGATGAGCTGAAATGTTGCGTCCCTGAAGACGACCCTCTCTGGCACCAGTAAGTTGGGCCATCTCCTAATGAAGCTTCTCCCAGAGCTGTCAGATGCCGTGGCTGAACAGAGGTTGAAGATTGAGTGCTCATAAACGAGTTTCATATGCGTTGCTTCTCGCTCCCAGTCCTCGGGAGAATCCTGAATGATGCACAATGAGTCTATCCATATGTAGTGAAATCCAAGCCCAAGACATAGGCGTATAGCTTCTCGATAGGTGTTGGGGAGCCTTTCTAGCGGTAGGCCGGCTTGAAACTGATTGATATTGTCATCGAGGAGCTTGATAGTCTGGACCTTGCCCCAGCAGTGGGAAAATGCCACGTAGGGAGCTGAAGGCTCTTTACTAGATATGATAAGCCTGACATGGCCGGCATCAACTATGTTGATTAACCGGGTTGGACGGTAGGCTGGGTCAAGAACCATGCATTCTTCATGCTCCCTGCTGCAGGTTTCGATCCATGTGGTTGCCAGCTTGGTTAGGGCTGGATCTTCGATTGACATAGCTGGCACGGGATACTGGACTATATCCCTTTGGCCTAAATTGAAGAGTTGGATGAACGGGGATATTCTATAAAAAATACTGAGTTTATAATACCTGAGTCTCTCCACAACTGAAATCTCCAACAGTATGCTGGACCATCAACCTCTTCTGTCTGAATCAGTAGGCCATCCAGAATGCTCCCATCACCCTGGATCAGAAGATTGAGGTAGCACTGGAGTTTCCTCGCGAGGCAATGAGAGCGATATAGGTGCCATGATCTGCTGTTCTGTATCGTCCCGCAGACATAACATCCCAGCTCAGCCGCGCTTTCGACATGATGGCCACTTTGGTGATGAGGTCGCCAGCGGTATTGCAGTTCTCCCGTCAGAGCAGAATCGCACACAGAGCATAAGGTTGATGGCTTTCGCAACACCAATTGACCGGCTGAAGACATGGTTTCAAGGGCGCGTGGATATATCTTGCATGGATATTCAGAATTGAGAGGTGAAGGGGGCTTGACTTGCACTAGGGCTTTTCGGAGCATCAAGAAGGAAAGTTAATACGAAGACGAGGCGGGGTAAATAATCAACACGTATCATGAATGACACAAAAAGTGTTTGCTACTGTAGCTAAGATTTCTCTGGATGAAGCAATGTTTTGTGCGATTTCATCGTCCTACGTGTACCACTACCTACATGTTACCCCTTCCATAGCCACTCTGATGCACATGAGATGTTAAGCAAGAATCTTGTCACTCGAAAGGGTTATTTGGAAAGAAAATTTGGAATATAGATAGAAACCTTCGACAGGGTCAAGGAACACTCGCTTGCACCTGAAGATAATCAAAGATCGGCTTTTGATGGATTACCACAACGAGTCCAGTCAAGTCAAAAGATCTGCACCCTCAACACCGGTCTTTCCCAGGCAATACATGTTCCAGGTAGAGAAGCAGCTCCCACTCTCTCGTAATCATCCCCCGAGTTTCCCCTTGGAACTATCACCAATACATAATAATGCCGAAGAGTTACTGCACCCATCACTTCATCCTGCAACTTTGCCCTTCCAACAATCACGCATTTGACATTGCCACCAGACAAGCCCGCATGTCCTTTGTCGTAGATGATTTCCTTCTCCGCTGAGGCCAGATCTACCAAATCTCTTGCATATGCCATCAGATCGATCCTCTCGTTCGAGTTTCCAGTATGCCACGAGGTCGAGCTCGATGACGAGTCACTCCATGTCCAGGGTGATCGAATCGCATCCTTCCATCCTTCCCACTCTACCGTACTGAAAGGAACCTTCATGAAGGTTATAGCCCCTTCATAAGCCATCCAGGACCAAGTCGGGACGACATACTTTTGGCTCGAGGGGAATTTGATTTTCTTTAACTCGTCGGTGAGACTGGCATCTCGGATCCACAACAGGCTTCTTCCGAAGAATTTTCCTTGAAAAACGCCATAACCTCCATGTGTCTCAAAGGCGTTGACAAGTCGTTGCTCAAGACCAGCAATGGCGATGGGTCTGTCGTATGCTTTGGTAAAGTCAAGTCTCGAGTAGCCCTCGTAGAGTCTCTCGTAAAGACGAATCTTTGCCCCTTTGCTCGAATTGATTGCTACGTTGGGGAAGTTTGCGTCACCCAGAAATGCTGCTTCATTGCTAGAGACACAAGGTTAGTTGAGGGACATCTATTAATGAGGAAGGACACTTGCTTTCGCATGCGAGCTAGAGTTTCGCATCGAACACCTTGTCCACATTCCCAATATGTCTGCTTCTCCGTGAAGTAGATTGTTCGTCGAGCGAGGGCACGCTCCTGGAGAACCCATCCCCGTTTGTTGAGATCTCCCTCGATTACATCACGCTGGAAGTCGTCGATGGCTTCACAGATGTAGTGTGGACTCCCAGCAGCCCCGCCGAGTCTGATGAAGTTCCGTGCTAGCCTCTCTTCCAGAAAACCGCTCGATGTCCCCGAAGCGCGGCTGGCGGCTATGACACAATAGGCCGAGCTGAAGATGGTCTCCATGTTCTTTGCCTCAGTCTCAAAATCACCACCATCACCTTGTACGATGCAAAGTGAGTCGATCCACAGGTACCGAATATTGAGCGAGCGAGTAACCTGTACCGCATGTTTGAAAGTGCGGGGGAGTTGATCGAAAGGAATGCCGCTGTCGAGTCGTGGGTATAGGTTCTCGAGGGTTGTGCAAAAGTGGTTATGCTCTTGGGCATTTCCCCACGGATGTGAAAGTGCAATGTAGCGTAAGCCGTGACCCATATCTAGATTTTCCTTGGTCACCAGTAGATGTACCAAGGAGTTATCACCAAGGCCTCCGTTAGGGCTGACATCCAGCAGTCGAGTTGGCAGACACTCTGGGTCGTGGTTCAAAGGGCGGCACCCAGTGTGATTCATATCACAATCGTGGATCCAATGCAACATCAAACTGTAGAATGGTGCACTGTTCACTTCGAGGAGTCGAGGCAGGCCAATCCGGATGCCGTTCGGGGAGTCAGTGGCTGCATCCAGCTTCGCGTTGTTGGCTATCGAATAGTTAGGACCGAAGGACGTGGTGTTATAGTAATAAGGAACGGTGTACCTAGGCCTTTGCAGATCGATAAAGTTGAAAGTGGCTCTCCGTTGACTTTGAAAGCACTGCCAACGCGACGAACCTCGATCAGACTGTTTTCGTGACACTTCTTCAAAGCATGGAAAACCAGGCTATGGAGATGACACTTTTCAGATAGCTTCTTGATGTTGCTGAATGTGTCGTGCATCAGAACACTATCAGATGAAAGACTGAGGCGTGTACATGACTCGCATAGTGAAACATTTTGAGAAGGAGAAGGCCTTAAAAGTTGAGTGTCTTGTGTGCGAAGAAAGCTAGTTGCAAAAGAGTTGTCATCCAGAAAATCCCAAACGTTATCAAACTAGCCATTGTCAGTCTCAATGCAGAGTAAATAGACACCAAGATTGACATACTTTCTATTAACCTTAGTAGTGTTTCCTCAGTCAACATAGAAATCTGGTAGAACAACTCACCTCCTATATGAAACAGTGAGAGACTTTAGTCAGTCCAGCAACACGGGCCTAGAAAGCAAGGTAGTTCTCACATGCTGTGAGGTGAGCAGCGGTTAGTTGACTCTGCACGTGGTGTAATGAAACAAGGGCGGCCTACGCTCTGGACAGATCAACAGGATATTCATTAGTCAAGTTAGTTTTCATAAACCTGGCTACTAGGAACTCACATACTGGAGTCATGTGTTAGTTAACTCATCAAGCTGGTTGTCTCAATTCTACTCACAGTCTTTGAAGTCGGGTGAAGCCCATCAGTCAGCCATCATAGTGACTCAAAACTCTTCACCTTGCTACTGCACGTACATCCTAAAAGTCCATTAGTACCCATCCTCAGGGTATCATCAAGGTGGCCTTACCAGATTGGGGCTCTTCAAGGCCACACTTTGTCCTCCGAAGCCCGTCGAAAGAGAACTCATCTCTTTAGGAGGCCGTACTGCTTTTCGGCTCGACCGGGTAAAAAGATAGGTCCCTTTTCTGTCAGTCTTTGCTTTTTCCATGATTTCCTTCAGACTTCTTTCTAGAAAGTCGGCACCCTGTCGAGTTCCCCCCATACCCATAGGCCCCTGAGGGAGGGCAACGACAAGGAGGTGGTCCCTGACCAGTTTGATGAGATCTCCTATGACACTGGGCGATTTTCCGTTGCACTCGGGGTCAAATCGCAACATATAATCCATCCAATGCTTGACAATGTCACTGAGCTGAGCAAAATCCTCTGTAGGGTTGACAGTGAAGTACAATGTGTCCCTGAACGTTGGTGGCTTCTCTCTGTAGAAGTTTTGTAGCCCAGGATACCCGTAGAGCAACCAGATGACGAACTCAAAGATGATGCAGCCCATAGACCAAATATCATACAATCGAGATCGCGGTGCATACCGCCTGATGATAACCTCGGGGGCCTCGTAATGCGATGTCCCGTACTTCTGTTGGGTTGGGTCCCTTCGTTGGGCTGTTGCAAACGCATGCTGCTTTGCCAAGCCAAGGTCTGCAATCTTGAGGGTTCCCAACCATGGAGAAGTGATGTCTTTGAAGAGGAGAATATTATCAGGCTTCAGATCTCCATGCCTCCAGTGCTCTTCGCCGGCGTTATCGATGTTGTCGCCGTCAACATGAAGTCTAACCTTGGGCGCACCGGGAGACGAAGGTGCCAGAATGGTCTGAGCTCTATGGAGAGGACTAGGGTCGTTTCCGTTGTGCTGTGTGGGACTGGCTCTGTTATGAAGTTTGGAAAGTGCCTCGGCTAGGCCATGCAACTGCTCCAAGACCTGCATGATACGATGGCCATGCAATTCGGTGTGGTCAACGTTTGGCCTCTGCCAAACATCTCGGAGGGTGCCGCCATCAGCCCATTCAAACATGATGAAGTAGTTCTTATCCGTTCTGAAAGCTCCCGTGCGGCGGATCAAGTGTTTGTTTTGCAGTTGGTTGATTTGATCGAGGGCTGCCGCTTCACTCTCCCATGCGGTTTTGACATTGTACCCTGGTTCTTTAAGGTCCTTCATCTGCTTCAATGCGACGTGGACCTCCCCATTTTTATCCTAGTTATAGTTGATCAGCTGGTAGATCTCTCTGGTTTTCTCCCCTGATGACTTACCCTGTTTGAGGATGAGTAGCCTAGATAATGATCAGGATGGATTTTAGCCCTGCAGACTGTGCTGAAATGGCCACCTCCACCAATCTCGTCCACCGAGGTAAAAGGTAGAACATGGCTTTCCTCCAGCTTCAATAGCGACTTTTTCTCCATGAAGACTGGGGCACAGAATACCCATTGGCTTTTCTGGAAGGATGAGATGTCGCAGCACTCCCATGAGCTGAAACACGGCCATTCCGTCTTATGGCGACGTACTGTTGTCGTCATTTCCTCCATCGGGAGCTCGCAGCCATCGCATGCGCCCATAAGAGCTTTCATGGGCAACACATGATCCGTGATATCATAAGTGTAGAAGGTGCTCATGGCGGCGTGGACCCGGTCATGTCTACTCAACAAAGTAGTTAAGAAAACCTTTTTTGCATTGTTGCGGACAAACTCAACCAGGTCATCACTGGCACGAGGCATCAACTGTTTCAATCTGTCGGCTGTGACTAGGCTGGAGATGACGCCTTCAGGGAGGAAGAATTCCCAAGGGGGGAGTGCGCTCCGCCTGCATGCTCGCTCAAGTTTGGTGACGAATTGCTTCCGTGTGGTATTGTCGGCTTCCTGGAGAGCGCCAGGAAAGAATCTGTACATGAAATCCATTGCTATCATAGAAAGGGGTTGGATGAAGAGAAATGCGCGCTTGAGCAATTCCCAAATGACTCCGGGGCTGAACCGGTACAAAGGCTTAAGGAATGTCATGTTGACAGAAACTTGCGTGAAGGGTGCCTAGTCGTTTAGGCATCCATCCTTTAAGTGGTGGCATGTTCTGTTCCTCCCTCGGACCTGAACAAGCGGGGAAGTTTTCAGCCGCCCGTGGGTACTCTCAGACAATGGCTGCTGTTGATGCATATGCAGGTAAAGTGGTGATCTGATGACACTCTCAGATGCTTGTCCCGGTAGTTGAAACTGGGTCATTTCTGTAGGGCTGGGAACTTGGGGGTGTGTGAGAGTCTCATACGAGACACCTCTTAGAGGGAAAATCGCATGATTCAAAGTCTTCAAGCATTGGTAGGCAGAATTCATTATATCTCGTCCGCTTGTTGCCTCGTTGCCTTTTCATTTGGTGCTGACAAAATTGGCCAATGACTGTTAGATATCGATCTCAATACACCACTGTACACACATCTTACGTGAGAGGGGTGCGGCTACTCACTTCTACCTATCGCAGCTTTCCAGTCTTACACACCACTAGAAAGCATTCAAGAGGCACAGCCGTGCCAAGAAAGAAAACTTCATGATGACTGCGTCTTTCCCCCCACTCCGGACTTGATGATTGCCTCGGTTATCGATCAGGCTGTGAACTTTGACCAGCATATGGTGCACTGCGGTTGTAAAATATGGAGAAAAACTGCCTTTTTGGGTCTTATCTGGGTTAGAAACCTTGCCAAAATGTATAATTTCTACATGTCGCATCAATTAGACTGTGTTCTACCTTGCGGTTCGCAGCTGTCCTCAAACCGGATTCTTGCGAACAAAGCCATTTTGAGGCCTGCTACGGCCATTTTCGGCTCCACCGGATACCATAACCACAGATGAGGGGTTGTTATCCAGAAACCCTCATTGGGCTTTTATGCACACCATCGCTAAGAGTCCGCAGCCCAACATGCATGCGACATAGGCTTTCAACCCGGTACAGACTTCCCGGTCTTTCAGATGACACCCCCAAGATGACACCGGAAAGCCACTTCTGTCTGCCTCGTAAAGCTACCAAAAAGACAGAGCCGCACGTTCGCGGAGAGTCCTTCAGGCCCTGATATGCTATGAGATCCTCTGGGTTTGACATTTCAGCACTCACCTTGCCCTTACATGATCCCTCCACTCCTCATTCAACCACGTAGTCAGACGTACTATCAAACCCTGCCAATCAATCTAGTTGTCTGACTAGACATCATCTATTCACCATGGAGTTTCTGTATAAGAAACTCAAACAGCGACTGCGCACGTGTCCGCTTGAAGGCCGTCTCGCGAAATTCTTGCCGGAGGACGAATTAGACAAGATTACGCTTGAACACATTCAAACCGAGTTGCCATGGGCAATGCAGTTCTTCTCCCCTCGTCTTTCTCACAGAATTGCCTCAGAGGCAAAGAGAGTCTTTTGTATTCTCGTTCTCATGGAGGAGTCTGCGGCCATAGAGCAGCTTATCGACGAAGGCATCACTGATGATGATCTCCCGCTTTGTCGCAACGGTGACGATAGCGATGATAGTGAGTACAATGTACTCGCTTCTGTGGGAGGTAGCAAGAGATTCCCCTCTTCCATTTCATGGGGGAAAGGAGATAGGGTCGACAATTTTCTCAAGAAGCAATGGGTAGTCCAAGCACCAATCCTCGACAAACCTGGCTCGCATTTTGTGCTTGAACCGGAATGCGCTTTGCCATTGACAGAGTGTGAACCGGATCAAGCGAAGGGGGGTATGGGTGTGGTGCACAAAGCTAAACTACACCCGGCGCATCAACGTCTCTTCAAGGTATTCCTAGAGCAGCAGCGGGAACGACGTCTACTAACTGGCTCCTAGGTCAACGAGCAGGCCTATGTCGCCATTAAAGAGGTCCACCGTCAAGCGGACTTCATCAGAGAGAAGCAGAACCTAGACATGATCCAAAGACTACAGAACAGGCACTTGATTCCCCTGTTAGCTTCCTGTGAAAGGGGTTCTACTTACTACTTCCTGTTTCCTTGGGCGGACGGTGGCACGCTGAGAGACTTCTGGGAAGAACATGACTCCAAGCCCAGAACACCAAGACTCATCCGATGGGCCCTTGAGCAGATTCTAGGTCTTGTCGACGGCATTCGTGCGCTTCATAACCACAACATCCGCCACGGCGACATCAAGCCACAGAACATCCTGGTTTTCGAAGATCCCAAAGGAGCCAGTTCAGCAACATTGGTTCTCGCAGACATGGGTGTTTCAAAGTTTCACAAAGAAGCGACTGACTTGAGGAAATCAGCAACACTCACCCCGGAATCAACAGTCTCTTACGAAGCCCCCGAAGCAGATGAGGACCAACGGAATAACAAGGCCAGGTCTCGACGGTACGACATGTGGTCCGCAGGCTGCATGTTTCTCGAATTCACCGTCTGGCTGGTGTACAACTGCACAGCAGTAAATGGATTCCACAAGCAGAGAAAAGTTCAAAACGATACATTTTCGCCCAGCAACTTCTTCTCACGCGAGCCGAAGCAATCTGCAGAAATCCACCCCGCCGTGCCCGAGGCGACTAAACATCTACGAGAGCATCCTCTGTGCAAGGATGGGACTGCCCTTGGAGATCTGGTGACTCTTATTAATGACCGCCTTATTCAGATTCGGCCTGAGGACCGCGCCAATGCACCAGAGTTATACGGCAGAGTCAAGACAATCGTTGATACCGCAGATATCGATCCCAAATACTTAGGTCAAGAGGTGGATCCGCCTCTGCCTCTACCCAAATTCTTCAACTACCCTGACTCTCGAAAGGGCTCATCGTCATAGTTTGCACAATTCATTGAGTTCACTGACTTTAGGGTCTTATAAGGGACAGTCAGAGACTAGACTGGGCGTAATTGCGAAGGAGAGAAGAGCGCTTCCGGCTCCAAGTGGAGACGGTGCCGTTGAGTTTAACTGCTTTATTCAGGACCGTATCATGGTTGATGTTTTGCTAAAATAAATAATAATATTTCTGTTCAACCGTTCGCTTGAAATATGAATATCGTAGCTCTATTACTCTTATGGCAAATTCAGACAAGTTGGAGGGGGAAGTTAGTTAGGCCGGACTACATATAGCGCTAGTACAGATCTTATATCTCGGCCCTCTTTCATCTACGCTGCTGGGATACATCTGTATAGCTGTGGAAACCAGTTCACCTGAAGACCAAACCATCTACAACCATGTCCCGGGGTGCAGCGGGTGAGTGCCTCGTAAGGGCGATGGCCTGATTCAACTCTACCTACTTACTCCTCGTTTGCAAACTTGTACTATTGGCTTGTGTCTGACCCTTTCACAGCAGCATAGATGACGATAATAACATAATGATAATAACGAATGATTCATCATCACCGTCCAAGTGCCGCCAGTGCTAACATTTTCGTCCTTACGTGATGGCCCCTTTGTATTTCATGGTATAAGGATCTACATCGTTCAAGGAGCCAGTTCTTGCAACATGTGGGCACCCACTCGGTTTCATGCCACAGGGTGTGGCTATACTCGTAAGTTTCGTATCAGCGAATCCGAATCCGTGGAAAAGCACTCGGATTCGAAAATGCGATCCTTTCTCTACCATGCTCACCTATATAAAGCGCCTAGCTCATCTGGACATTCAATATTGACATCCTATAACAACTACTGTAATCCGCCATATATTTTACTTGACCGTCATGTTTGTCAAGTCCGCTGCATTTGCAGCCATCAGTGGCCTCGCTTTAGCCGCCCCGGAAAAAACCTCCACCTGTCAGATTTTAGGTGTAA
>JABCKD010000507.1:0-71138 GCA_013186415.1 Fusarium sp. NRRL 66088 | reverse complement strand
ATACCCTTTAAATAAGAATAGCATAAGGTATTAGCTTAAAAAGAGGGGTAAGAGTTATAGAGATATATTTAATTAAGTAATTCACTTAATAATAGGTTTAATAGTTATATAACCTAATCCATGGTTTTCCGTGACATAACCGTGCTAGAAATCTTAACCAGGCCAAGCATGCACTCAGAGTCTGCCGACGCGTAAAACCACTATAGCAGCATAGCCACGGCGAGATAGCCCAGCTGAATTATTTAACCTCTTTATCCATTACCTATTATAGAGCCAATGCCTTAATAAGTGAATAGGAGGACTTTCTTCCACAACACCCTGCACCAGGGTATTGAACATACGACGAGGCTTAGGCTAATTCAAGCTTTCTCCCCCAGACAAAAACGACTGGCAGATAGATGTGGATTGCCGGGTTCCTGAAGTCGTTCTTCACCATGGCCTTGAGCACCTCTATCTCTACATCCTCCCACCCGAGTACGCGAGAATAGATTCCGGGTGTGTAGGATTCCAGGACTTGTAGCTCTTGCCAATACTGCCAAGTCCCAATCTCTTTGAGTTTTGGGTCTTTGGGCCAAGGTCCGACCGGGAACTGCGTTTTATCATTAGCATTGACAAGACCAGCAAGACCCAGACTTCACAAAGTCCCCCAAAATAGCTGCTGACCTTGAAGACTTCTTGCCGAACATCCACAAAGCCTGCATCCTCCATTTGCTCCTTCCACTTGGAGCAAGTGTCCAAAGGTTTACCAAATTTCCTCGCGCCGTCAAGCATGCTCTTTATCCAGGCTTGAGCATGGACGGCCTGTTCAGCAGTGCCGTCATCGGACTCAAAAAAACCATCAACGGCCTGTATTTCAAGGTATCCGCCGGGCGCCAAATGCTCGAGTGCCTGCCGAAAGAGTCGATCCGGGTTTGCTATGCATCCTTCTAATTCCCGGGCGTGTATGTAGTCGAACGGCTGGCGATAAAGCCAGTCGGACTCAAAATCGTCGACTTCAAAAATACAATTAGGCGGGGTCCTGCAGGCCGTTATTACTGACATTCAAGAAGAGGAGGGACTCTCCGTACCATACAGGTTGGATGGGGCTCAGGTCAATCCCAAGAACCTCTGCGGCTGGATGTTCGCTGGATTCCAATGATCAGCTGTTTATTCTCGAGGCTGAAGTGGTAGCGATGGACACTCACTCTGCAAAATCCATTGCCCAGATTCCTGTCCCGGTACCGAGGTCAAGCACGCGCTGGACGTTATCACCAATCGGAGCAAGATACAATTTGCCTCCCAGTAATAGACGATATATGTGGTGTACCATGTCCATGCGATCTTGCTCTTGTTCGTCATTTGGCTATTGATGGTCCGGTCAGCATTTTTTTCCTTTTTCTCACCAAACAGACTTTTGTTTGGGGCAAATACCACTGGATATGTCCCTTCTCTGAATGCATGATAGCGGCGTCCGTTCTACGACGCTGTTAGCAAGCCGCCCGGAGCACAACATTCCTCTCCAACACTGACCTCGTATCTGATCAATCATGGGACACAGTTTGTCAGATATCTTCCAAATATCAGAGCCAATTAGCGCAACCATACTTGTAATTTATGATGCTAGACTTCAGGGACGTTAACTGGCTGGATGCTTGCCTAGAGCAAGCCTGTCAGTCTCTGTCCACCGCCAGAATCAAGGTTTGGGGGATCTGACGACTCGTCCAAGACAGAATCGTGATCTGGTATAGCGTCCTACAACAACAAAGAGCTTGTCAACAGTGATCTACATTGCTTGGCTCGGGGGTTACAGTGTAGAGTACACTCACGTCCACCTGAATAGGGTTCTCAGCTAGGATGTCTTGCAACGGTGATGGTGGATCCGGTGATGGTGGATCCGGTGGGCTCGGGCCCCGCTCCTGGGGCGCGTCGTCATCCATCTCGTGCGGGTTGCGCTTGGAACCGAAGTGCTGGAGATGGAAAGGGAAGGAAATGAGGAAGAGAAATGTGGTCTCAGTTCTACTCTGATTGATGTCTTCGGCGGACGCATTTCTGCGATGCACGTGATTTGTTGGCACTGACCGGCACAGGGCAGGCGTAATGTTGGTTGAAACCAGGTTCGCAGCACGTGGTGTCCGGCGGTGTCCGGGAACGGAAACAGCCAATATAGCCCCTCATATCCACAACCAATAGGATCGAGTACCGGCAAATCCAAGCTGCACTGCTGACTCGTGTGCTCGGCCCTTACTTACCTTTGACAGGGTGCAGCAGCACCGGTGAAGGAGCTCCTTCGATTATGGGCATCACGGATGCACAGAGTACACTGCTGTGGACGAATGAGAACTTTCGAGGTGGACTCATCCCGGCAGGGTGTGAATGTCCATCCAGACCTTCGCCTGAATCTGGCTGGTCACCTCACTTCCACCGTTATGATACCTAGTTGTTGCTTCGCCTCACTAAAGTACAAGTGTAGCGAGACCCTGGCCCAATAGTCACGATACCCTTGACAAACTAACAATTGAACTCGGATAAAGGTGTCAGTCGGGAGATAACACCCCTGCTTCCGTAATGGTCTATCCCCGCACGCGGAAGGCTCCGCGTGCCCCCTCGTTTAGAGGAGGGAGGGGGCGGGACTCTAACTGTTGGTAGGAGGGCCTGTGGGCAGCACGCATAGCAGCAAATAGGGCGTCATCTTATGGATACGCAAATTCCCCCTTTACCTAAATTGGGTGTGGCTCGAGGCATCCCGGTATTGGCGAGGAGACGCCAATCTCCCCGGCGCGCGGCCGTGCCGTGCCGTGCAACACTAACGTTTTTGGCGGCGGGTCCTTTGCTTCAAATATCAACCCTGCTCTGCAATCCCTCCCTGTTAAGACTCTTATTACAACCTTAACCCCTTGCCCTTTCTTTTTTATTTTATTTTATTTTATTTTTTTCATACCTAAGGGACCCCTATGATTTGACTGGGAGCGTGATTCTGCCGATTTTCCGCGTCTGACAAATGGACGCAGTCTTCCTGCCAATGTTTTCGTAGGCCTTTTGATAATAGCAGCAGCAGCAGCAGCAGCAATCTCGCTCAACCACAATCAATATGGCATCGACAGATGCAACGCCGGCACTTTCCCAGGGCGTGGCCTACGGCCTGGTCATTGGCTTTGGCATCGCCTTCGCGCTGATCATGAACTTGATCACCTGGATATCACGGAAGTATCTCAATGAATCCAAGGACACGAACATGCTCATGACAGCCAAAAAGAGCGTCAAGACCGGCTTGGTCGCCGCCGCTGTTGTGTCGTCATGGTGCTATGCGGCCACGCTCCTGAACTCGGTTCGCATCACTTACCTCTACGGCTTCGCGGGTCTCTGGTGGTTTGTCTCAGGCGTCTCGGTCCAGATTGTTCTGTTCGCCATCATGGCTATCGAACTCAAAAGACGAGCACCCCGCGCCAACACCATCCTTGAGGCTCTGCGCATTCGCTTCGGAACCAATACGCACCTCGTCTACTTTACATACGGCGTGTCGGTGCAAATTATTATCACAGCGGCGTTGTTGCTCGGCGGCTCGGCGGCCTTCACAGTGACTACCGGGGCGAACACTGTAAGAGCCTGTGCACGGAGTTCACATGGAATTGAATGACGCTAACAACACTGCCCTCGTCAGGTTGCCATGAACTATCTGATCCCCCTCGGCGTGGTTATCTACACATATCTCGGAGGCCTGAAGTCCACGATCTTGTCAGATTATATTCAGTAAGCCAGGCTCCGAATTGGACTTGGGTGTTGGGATCGTCCGATACTGACTCGAAACCTTTCGCAGCACTCTTATCATATACATCATTCTCTTCATCTTCATGTTCAAAGTCATGGCGGTGAAGTCACTGCCCGTTCTGGGGTCTCCCGGCGCGCTCTGGGACTTGCTGCAGACAGACGCCGCCATGGCTACCGGCGGCGCTATTGGAGCCAAGGATGGCTCATATCTAACCATGCAATCTGGTCAGGCACTTCTACTCGCCGGAGTCATCTTGGTCTCAAGCTTTGGATGTGTGTTTGTCGACCCCAGCTACGGTCAGAAGGCCATCGCCGGCGAGCCTAACGCCGTCGTGCGCGGTTACTTTTACGGAGCTTTCGCGTGGTTCGCGATCCCTCTCGGGCTTTGCGCCACTATGAGTTACGTGGCCGTCGCACTCTCAAACACCGAGTACTGGCCGGTGGCCGGCGGCGTGACGATGTACCAGATCAATAACGCCTTGATTCTTCCTCTCGCTGCCGAGGCCGTCATGGGTAAGGGCGGCGCAGCTGCGGTCATCGTCATGATCTTCATGGCCGTCACATCGTCTTTTAGTTCCGAAATTATTGCCCACGCCTCTATCGTCACGTTTGACATCTACCAGCCCTACATCAACCCCAAGGCTGACGACAAGCGGTTGAAACTCGTCTCGCACGCGTCTCTTACATTCTTTGCCATCTTCTCAGCGTCATTCGCTACGGCGCTCAACTACAGCGGTATTTCTATGGGATGGATACTGGAGTTCTCCGGAGTCATTCTCGGATCGGCGGTCGTCCCCATCACGTTGGGTATCAATTCAGCTTACGTCTCTCCATTGTATATGACCTGGGCTGCCCCAATTGGCACAGTGTGCGCGGTCTGCGCGTGGATCGGCACCGCCAAGGGTATGTTCGGGGAGGTTACAGTAGACACGCTGTACGACAATTGGCCAATGTTCACAGGCTGCACCGTCGCGTTGCTGTTGCCTCTTCTGATCTGGGCAATCATGTTTGTCTTTCCAGACCAGAGGAAGCCATATGACTGGGATCGTCTCTTTCTCATGCAGGCGCGGGAGCCTCGACAAGGCGACAAGGAGTACACCATGGATGACCTCACTGACATTGGCGATGATTGGGATCCTAAGGCGCTGGCGAAGGCTAGCCGCGATGCCAAGATCATCTCCGCAATCATGGTTCTCATCTTCCTCATCATCATACCATTTTCGCTCTACGGAACAGGATACAAGTTCAGCCGGAAATTCTTCACTGCCTGGACGGTCCTTGTGTTTATCTGGACCTGGGTTGCCGCCCTCCTCATCTGGTGCTTGCCGATCTGGCAGGCAAGACATACATGGATGGCCGTTGTGAAGGGGCTGGCTGGCAAATCCGAGAAACGCGCGATATCAACACCGGACAGCAGGAATGAAGCCTCACAGACGGATCGCGTGTCGACGGGTGAGAAACAGCCAGTAGCATGAATTGCATTTATGACTTGGCCTTTTGAGAGTCTGCTGGATGGACCTGGCTTCGCCTAGCGCTACTTGGCTGGTGTTGTCAGCTCTGCGCCTGGTAAAATGCTTTTTTTTTTCTCTTTTAAACAGTTTAATACGCCCTTTCATGACCCCCTCGCGGCCTAGAAATTGACTATAATTCTTACGCTTGACGTGACCTAACCTTGTTGAACACGAGCGACAGGAGCGAGATCGAGGTTCTTCACCGACTGACTGGTAATGCTATCCTGCTCGGCAGTTGACCCCTGCTCATTTCGACCACCGTTACTAAATCGCGGGAGTCGGGCCTGACCGGTCTCCAGAACGGCGCCATCCTCTTACCCCCTAAACTCAACCCCTCGCCCTACCCCGCGGTACAATTTATTTTATTCCATCCGCGTTTTCCGAGAGAAATATGTAGGTGAGATTCGCAGATGTTTTCTAGGCTATCCAAGTCGTTATCATCCGCAAGTTCCGACGCTGTCGTGATGGGCATCGACAGCAGCAGCAAACTGGTGTGATTGGATCCCTTAGACTGCCATGCAATTGTCCACGATCTTGTGTTCCGAGAGAGATAGTTAACGATCCCTAATCTACGTAGATTTTGTACAATTTTGAGTTCGCGTGCAATACCATCGATTCGGCACCCAGTTGATTGAAGCATCGCTTAAGGACACTGCGTGCTGTCCCGGCTCTGTGGTCATTGGTGTGACCACCGAAATGCACTAAGAATCCTTCCATGTACGTTGTTGTGGAGGGGTAACTGAACAGATGGTTTCCTTCGCCTCTCGCGGATTGCGAACTCGGCACACACCGAATCTCGCGTCTCTCCATTGGCACACAGGGTCTCCACGAGAATAGCGATTTTCTCTTCCCGTAAAAACTTCAAGATGTCCTCTGGCGGCCCCGCCACGAAGACAATGAAAACCTAGACTTAGGATGGTGTCTCGTTATTGAGCCGAGGAAAGGTACAATAGGGCCTCATTTACAAGGACTTAAAAAGCAACGTTTATTGAGACAGATCAATGCAATTCTCAGTAGTCAACACCTACCACGTTCCTGATGACATGCAACATGGCAGTGACCTTCTCCTCCTCTAATCTCCTGGCAATCAGCGCCAGTCCGATAAGGGCATCCTCATGATTCTCCGGCTTCCCGTCTAGTAGTTGTCAGTATCGCGAGATTTCCATGAAATCCAAGCCAGTTGTTTCGAACTCACAGTAATCCATAACCTCCTTGTCCTTTGCTGAGATTGGTTGCCAATCTTCCGGCACCCGATCTTTCTCCAAATCCACCTTCGTCACAGGGAACACGCCGGTTGTGAGGTCTAGCAGCGGAGACAGCGTGCCGTATTGCCATGGGTAACCACCGCCGTGCCGGATGGCCGGGAACGGCGTCGACGGCATGATCAGCGCGTCAATAGGACGCCCGGTGCTTGTCTGTTCCGCTGTTCTCTGCCAGCGATTGAGGAACTTCTCGGCTAGCAGAGCCCGTTGGTGTTGGTTCTGCCACGTCTCAAAGGCGGTCTGTGGCTTCACTCCCGCGCTGTGTCCCACCCATTTTTCGACGAAGTCCTGGAGCGGTTCGCCTGTGGCATCTGTATCGCGCTGAAACTCATATCCACCGTCCGCCTCCCACATTTTATAGATGATCTCGGCCGCCGTGGCCATCTCATAAGGAACGAACTCGATGATGTCGTGTCCATCAGCCAGGAGTTTGGCTTTGGTAATATCCATCGCGCGACGGAGGGGTGGTCTGTCGCGCACACGGTCAGTTCTTCGGCCCCAGAGGAGTACTCGAGAGCCATTCGACAAGGAGACGCGGCAGACTCACGAAGGTGTAACATGGCCGTCTCCCATAGCGAAGCCAAACGATAGCTTGGATGGCAGCTTCTCCTCCTCCGTCCGCCACGGCAGTGGCAGGCACTGGGGATCATACAGCCACGGCTTCGTTCCAACAAGACTCGACATAAACAGCCGCACGTCCTCGGGACTCCTGCACATGGGCCCGGCGCATGATCGCACTGCCTCTTGGCCCAAGTACGTGTTTGTCACATTCTGGTACGAGACCCTTCCGTGTGACGGCCGCAAGGCGTACAACCCCGTGTACGAGCTCGGATGTCGAATGGAGCCCCCGATGTCGGTGCCGACGCCCAGGAAGCTGGCGCGGAAGGTCACCAGTGCAGACTCACCACCAGATGATCCACCGGTTGTGAGCTGTCGATTCCGCGGGTTGACGGTCCGGCCAAATATGTTGTTGACGCTCTCTCCCATCATAAGAGTCGATGGCACATTGGACTTCACGTAGAATATAGCGCCTGCCTCGGCCAGGAGAGTGACGAGAGTCGAGTTCGTCTCCGCTGGTTTGTTGGCATATGAGCAGTAGCCGATGGTTGAGTCGAGACCTGCCAGTCGTTAGCCCACAAAGCTTAAGAACGCTCATTCAAAAGCGACTGGCTCACCTTTGAGATTAAACTGGTCTTTGAGGCTACTCTCATTGTCAGCCGTTTGCTCGTATTCTTGGTGATTGGTCCGTTAGGCTCACCTTATGGGAAGTCCATGCAAAGGCCCAACTGTTTTGCCCTCTCTCTTCAAATACTCGTCCAGCTCCTTCGCTCTCGCGATACCTTCTTCAAAGCAAATCTCAGTCACGCAATTGATCAGCTGCAGCGCTACAGCCGTGCGCTTGCACACCGCTGTAGTGACCTCGGTCGCAGTCCACTCCCTAGAGGCAATCATAGCCACCACTTCAGAGGCCGTGGCCTCGGTCAGTTGCAGCTCACGCTCAGTGAAAAATCCCGACTTCTGGGGAAAGTCCTGCACGAATTGATCCTTCGGAGAGGGCAAGATGCCCTCTGGGATTATCCATTCCGTCGGAATTTTGGACAGCCTCTCCGCCTGCTTCTGGGCAACAATCGATTTCCAGATTGGCTCAGCCATTTCCCTAGTGATTTTCAGAACTTTTTATCGCAAACCTTTGTCTACGACTTGACTTGACTTGAATTCCTACTCGGTTGTAGGGCGGCGAAGACTGTTGAAAAGTAGGGTCCAGCCAAAATCGTGTGTATTGTTGTGCCCCGTAGCTAATTGCCTCAGGGGCTGCCATAAGAGGCAATTCCAAGTTCCGAGGCTTCGCCGAGGCTTCGTCGAACATTCACCGGATTTGAATAATCTTGTGTATAAGCCTTAATCGACAGGCCTGCTCAATGCGTGGCGTCACCGGATTGGCTAGTCGGTTATGTACTATCTGCACTGCCTCCCATGGTTGACTACTTCAACTGCTGACCACTAATTCTGGCGGAGAATAAGCCCTGTCAGCCTTGGTGGCGGCCTGTTTGAGGCTGTATAACTAAGATGGTCTGATCTGTTGGTGGCTGGGATGTGGATACTATAGTAAGGAGCTGTGCTCCCCTCAGATACATGTTTCGCTATGGGCCGCAAGGCAAGAGATAACACGCCCACTCTATAAGCAAATTGCGTCGTTGAAACACTAGAAGATAATATATCTCTTCGGTATCCTTAGCCCTTTTGTTTCGGTGGTCTGGTCAGTGTCATCTCAGCAGGCTATGAGCACATCCACCGCCAAGGTGAAGAGTCAGAAAAACGTCAGTCCACATTGCGGTTGGTACGCCTTTAACTCCGACGCCCTGCCGCCATCCCCAATTTCAAATAAATGGATCACCTTGACCTACCCCCCAATCCTATTCACCCCCAGCTGGGAATCCCATTCCTCGCACGAGAGAGCTATACCGGCGAGGACTTTGGTTCGTACCCGCGACAGCAAGGATGGACAGACGCCGATTTGGTTGGGTCAGACGGTTGCTCCAAGTCCCAAGAAGAACGAGCTTCATTTCTACAAACTTGGCTTTTCTTCGGGCTACTCAGCACAATCCTCCAACATTATTACACACAAGACGATTGGATTACATCCAAAGATTTGGGAAGACAGGAAGTCACAATATCAAAGCTCCAAGCGCGTCTGGAACAACTGAAAGCGGATATCGATGATACATCTGATGCCGTCGAGTACGATTCCAGGGCATCAATTGAACGGCTTCTCCACTCGCGTCTTGACTCCCCTTTGCGACCATATCAATGTGCAAACTATTGCACAAAAGAGATTGAGAGGGTCCTAGACTTAGCGCACCACTGGAATCTTCGCGTTCTTCGATTGGGCCCTCGTAATCACCTCGTGGACCTTGTGTGTCTGTCCGTTGCCGCCCTTGGGGAAACGCTCTCTATTCACTTTGGCATCCTTACCGATGCACGATGGCTGAATGGATCAGACAACAATGTTCTCTTCCAGCAAATGCTCGATGACGGATGGTGCCCTCTCGAGATTTTACGATTACGTGAATCAGGTGCAAGCATTAGCGACTTCTACTACATCAGCAATATGGATCGTCCTGGGCCTACAAGGTGCCACCAAGAATGCCGCGAGCGAATTCCCCTGGAGCGAATTGACGACACATCCCTCTTTCCCAAGGACTCGCTCCCGTCAATGAAATGCACGGCGTACCAGATGGACTGGGAGACCTATCGAACAAAACACGTTGAAGGGTGCTCTGGATGTGATGACTTGGTCGCCGACAGTTCTCTCTTAGCAGATATTATACGGAGTGGGCTCGTCCCTTTACTTCTCCCAGCAGCAGCTCACGTTGACTGCAGAGCACTAAGCACGGGGCTCTCCACCGAAACAGTAGGGCCTACCGTCCCTATCGGCCGTCTTCAGATTATATCCTCGGAGAACAATCCTCGCTACACCTGTATCTCTCATGTATGGTCTGACGGCCTTGGAAACCCTCATGCGAATGCGCTTCCTCAATGCCAGTATGACCGGCTCTCCGGTATAGTGCGGAAGCGCTACCCCGACGAAGATGTACCTTTCTGGATAGACACTATTTGTATCCCCAGAGAGCCCAAAACACTTCGACGGCAAGCCATTATGCTCATGCGTAAAACGTACTGGGATGCCGAGAGTGTGCTGGTATTGGACTCGTACCTCACAGATGTGGTACTTCGCACAGCACCCAAAAGGGAAGCCTGGTTGCGAGTTTTCAATTGCGGATGGAACAGACGGCTATGGACGTTACAAGAAAGCGCCGTGGCAAAATCTGTATATTTCGCGTTTTCAGATGGATTTCTGGACCTCGACGAATGCGTAAAATTCACACTAATGTCACAGGTGTTGCAAGATACAGCATACGATCTCGTGGTCCATCTGTGGGGCACTCTCCGTGCAACCTGGCGGCGCTGGTCAGAAGGTGTACGAGGGAGGGAAGAACCGTCTCTCGGCGATCTGTATGATGCAGTATCGTGGAGGGCAACGAGCATTCTAGCAGATGAGGCTATATGCCTGAGTAATATTGCTGATGTCGAAGATTCGGCTATGGAAGAGATTGTTCTCCTTGAATCCCACGAGGACCGCATGGCTAAGTTCTGGGTCGCGTACAAGGCGTTAACAACAAACATCCTTTTCTGGGCCGGACCAAAGCTATCTCAATATCCATTGAGATGGGCTCCCCTGAGCCTGCTCGGTGGTGGCCCAACTCTCTGCCTGGGTCATAGTCAGACAGGGATGAGCGCTGAAGCTTCCTTTTGTGACCAAGGGCTTAAGTTCAAGCTACCCGGCATGATTTTAGGCTTCTGGAGGAAGACTGTATCGCAATTGTCATTCTTACGGACGCGAAAAGGAGCCTGGTATTGCATGAGGACAGCATACAGCGAGATCAGCAAAACCGGCGAGACAGACGTGTTCCTCGCAGTCGTTCTTCAAGAGCCTGACCCCTTGTATCTTGAAACTCACCCTCCTACTGCTGCTATGGGCGGGCTTCTTGTTTCTTTTCCCGTCACGGAAGAGGGGCAAAACCAAAGTGCGATTCAAGTGGAGCACTTGAGTTTAGTCACGCTTTCGAAGGCGGACAAATATGAGGGTTGGACTACTCCGCTACTGAAGATGATCTCACGGTTTGACAACCGGTATAGGGACGAGTTATCTGATCTAGACGGGGAGTTTGATGGGACGAAACTCGGTCACTTTAACGATGATTCGGAGACAAAAAGTGATATCAACGTCCACTGGCGTGGCAATAGGTTATCATTTGATTTATGTGAAGAGCACTTAATGTTCGAGGTGTCTGAAGTCTTTTCTGAACAGGAGTGGTGCCTAGGGTAGTTTTAATCAAGAATTCTTGACCTGGGCTTGCAGTGTGACACAGCGGGTATATCATTCAGTCCCAAGGACTTTGTCCCTCCTTAATCATAGACAGCGAAGAAGTGCGGTTCCCAGCATTGAGACTTTCTAGTTGCTTAGATGCCCAGTGCCTCGCAGTCTATTGCCGTCGAACTCCTGACGTAGCCGTTGATAATCCTTCTTCAAAACCAGTACCGCAGCTTGCCATCTCGTCCGCTGGGTCAGTCCAACCCTCTCTCTCGTCCTTTACCACCCTCACAAAGGCCAGGTCCAGCAAGCTCGCCACCAAAGCAATGCCAGCACCAAAATACAATGCGGCCCTATATCCCAGCACCTGGTCAGCGCGGGGTTTATTTACCTGGGTCTCTATCGTCCCTGCAAACCCAAGACCGAGACTGGTCCCGTATAAATTAAGTGTACCGATGAGAGATGCCGCCACACCTTGCTGCCCACGCTTGACGCTGTTACTTGCCACGATCTGCGCCGCAACGTACACAAAGTCTGGGCAGAAAGCCATGAATATTGTTGCAGGGAAGACCTGAGCCCAGTACGTCTGCTGGACAGGCATTGTAGCCAGAAGTATATTGGCGACGAGGATAGCAGTGGACCCAATTGCCAATATCCATTGCGCGGCGAGGCGTGGAATTAACCATGCGGCGATGAATGTGCCGATGGTTGAAACGATGCCGAATGGAGTCCACTCGACGCCAAACTGGAGGATTGTTTTGCCACGGAGAAGTTGAAGCCACGCTACCATATACCAGAGGAATATGCCGTTGGACATGAAACTGAAGAGAACGACAAAGACGACGGCCGCAAAGGATGGTGCGGTCCATATTCCGAGAGGCATGATCGGATCCTTGCTGATCTTGGACTCCCAGAACCCAAATAGAGCGAGCATGGCGACTGATATCACGAGCAACACAGATACGAAGGGGGTTTCCCATCCGCTTGCTGGTGCTTGGCTGGTGTAAGGTTAGTATCCAGATGTTTCCATAGCGTTGGCAACCTTGTTACTCACTTCCACGCAACATTGAAAACAATCAAGCCGCCTGTACCGAGGAATGCGCCGACCCAGTCGACTGCCCCTTTTTGGTCAACAGGAGAGTCAGAGGGGAGCAGAAATGCCAGGATCCCGAAAACGAACGTCCCTAGAATGGCCCTACACGTATGTTAGACGGTTTTCGAACTTGGAATAATTCACTGCAAGACTTGCATGCCAAAGAAGATCCACGTCCAACCCACGTATTCTACAAAAATTCCAGCCCAGATAGCCCCTAGATAACTCCTTATCGGGCCTGAAGCACCGAAAAATCCCAACGTAACATTTCTCGACCTCCCTGGCGGTATTGTCGTGCTGATCAGAGCAACCGCGTTGGGCATGATCAATGCTCCCCCAATACCGGACAGTGCACGGACGACGTTGAATGTGGCAAAGGTCCTGCAGAAGCCGTTCGCGAGTGAGCAAATGACGAACCAGACAGCGCCGCCTATAAGAACGTGTCGATGGCCGTAAACGGCACCGAGACGACCGCTGATCAGAACGAAGGTGCCCTGAGTCAGTCTGCAGGCACTCAAGTCAAGAAGAGCTCCAGGGGCCGGTTCAGTAAGCATCGTGGTAACTCACGGGTAAGAGGAGGCTGCCCAGTTGGCTTTCCCGGGACCAGTGGTGTACCCCAGCGCTTTGCTTATCTCGAGCCCAGCCGCGAGTCCAATCATGTTAGATGTCATCTGCCTCGTATAAGCAGCAGGTCAGAAGCGGCGCAGCGGCTGAAGGCCTCACCTGGACCATATTGCTAGATACAATGAAGATTATTATCAGCAGCCTACGTGTCTTCGTCATACGGGTTCCGGACAGGGCTTCAAAAGTCGGTTGGTCCTGGGTAGGCTGAGTGTTGACCATCTCCCTTAGCTCGAGCGAGGCTCGGCCCGCAAGTGACGTCGACATTGCTGATATGGATGGGTTTCAAAATTCTCCACTGGGTTGAATGACCAAGTGAGGCCATTAATTGCAGGAACGTCACGTCGTTTTTTTATAGGTGACCAAATCGGGGCGACGTAAGACGCGGTGGAGTACTAAAGTCACCAAACCGAACTAACAAATTGCCAGGCCCTTGGACGTTTGGGTTGGACTAGACGTGGCCAGTCTTGGATAGACCTGTCGGATCGAACCCTGGACAGCTTCGAAGGTGGTCACGTTGATGCAATCAAGGGTCGGGAAAGCTTCGGTTGGGCGGAGAAGCCTCGGATAGGCGATGGAACCTCAAGTGCATCATGTTACTCTCCTTTAGCGCATCTTCGTCCTCTGGATCTAGGATTAGCAATTCAACAATGTCACTTACCTTCGTCACCGTTCCCCTCTATGGATCAGGGACAAATTGTTTTCGTCCGTGTTTTTTTCATGGCATTATCACTCCATTCCTGCTCTGGAACAAGGCAAGTATACAGTTAAAGCATCGATTAGCCTAAGAATACGTGGTGTGTTTATGTTCTAGCCACTTGCTGGAACAAAAAAGCTATGGTTTCCCTCCTTCAGCTCTGCAATTGCCGTTAATGATTTCTTTCATTAAGGCAAGTCTTTCTATTCTCAATGTCTCAGTAACTGATGGGACGACATAATTAGACCTAGAATATAATAGCCTGTCTCACAGTTGGTTTCTATTTACATGTAAAGTATGTATCGAAGAGAACCCCCATCTAGGGATTAAGTAATAGTTTTGCTAAGATGCAAGGCCTGGCTTGCTTGGCTCAAGACTTAAATAGTACCAAATCCAGCGCTAGTCGAGAGACCAGTGACAGTCGAGTAAGCAGCAGCAGAAGCAACATTCTTGCCCTGGAAGTTGACCAAGAAGTCAGTGTCGCTGCCAGAAAGGGTGCCGGAGCTTCCGAAGCCGTTGACCTGGCAAGTGTGACCGAGGTAAGAAGAGCAGACGGCGTTAGCAGAGGTGCTAGGGCTGGAGAAGAGCTTGCCAGCGAAGCTAGAGGTCTCGATAGGCGCAACGACGTTCTGGAAGATGTTGCCCTCGGCGACGACCTGGCCACCGGAACCAATCTCGAAAGCGTGGCCGGCATTGTCGTACCAGTAGTTGTTGACGGCGTGGAGGAGGGTGTTTCCACCGACCTTGGGGGCACGACCGGAGGTCTTGTAGATGTAGTTGTTCTTGAAGGTGACGGTCTAGTCGAGCATTTAGTATCAGGTCGGCAAGAGATAAGTAGGTACACATACATCAGCAGAGCCAGTGAAGTAAAGGCCCCAGTAGTGGTAACCGTTGCAAGTAGCAGACCAAGAGGTGGCACCGTCGATCTTGTTGTTGGAGATGGTCACTCGGTTGCTGGGACCATTGCCGAGAACAATGTGCTGACGGCCAATCAGGGAGGTAGTGACATGGTCGATCCAGACGAGGTCGGTGTTATCCAGGGCAATAGCATCGCCACCCCAGACGTACTGAGGGTTGAGGGTAGTGATGTGAACGTTCTGAATTATGACGTTCTTGGCACCCTTGGCAATGTAAAGGCCCTTGCCCTTGATAACACCTTTGCTGCCGACACCAACAAGACTCTTGTTGGATCCAACGACGATAGGGTTCAACGCAGCCTTGTCATACGTGACGGTTGCCTTGGGGGCGTTGGGCTGGTAGTTGTTGCACCAGCTGTCCTTGTTGATAGCGACCTGGCAGGCGGAAGCAGTGCCGTAAGGAGCGCAGCCAGTCTCGGTGGAGGTGCCCTCAGTGCCGGTGAAGTCAAACGTTCTGTCCAAGATGATGACTCGGGCAGACGAGTCGGTAAGGTAGGAGACCAGTTGTGTAGTTGTCGTGGGGTAGACGGGGCTGGCTGAGCCACCTCCGGTAACGCCCTTGGCAAAGCCCTCAGCGGCACCAGTGACGCCAACGGCTGAAGCAGTTTGAACAAAAGCCGCAAGTGCGGAAGTGAAAGCGATTTCGAATCTCATTGTTGAACGTAATGAAGGAATCAAGTTGTTAGGAAACCAAAGACTGATACGGATCTTCTTGGCAGCTTGATGGCGGCTCGTTCGTTGGCTTTTGTATCAACATCAACTGTGCTGCCTGCATGGATTACGGAACACGGCATTGTGGCCCACAACATGATCGGACGATTGGTACCAAGACAGCTTGGTGTGTAGATAGTTTCAGGGTCGCGGTCCAGGCCCTGAACCACTAGCTTCGGGGTAGCATTTTGAGAAAGGCTAGATCGCAACGTGCCAGCTCGGTAGGTCCGTTCTCGAAGCTTTCCATCCGCGAGAGTAATACCGAGGTTGATATGATAAATTAACAAGTACTGGCGTGACTGGGCTAGATGACGAGGCACGACATGGGTGCTCGAGTGTAGGTGTTAATTGGTGCATAATTAATCGGACATTTTTTAGCACCTACGTACGCACGTATGATTTGAAACCATTCAAAGCAATATTGCTGGATGACTGACCCTCGTCACCACAGAGGCACTCTATGGTGGAGCCTCTTCTCAGTAGTTCCTTTTAGTTTATCGGTCCATCCTGAGCGTGGTCGTGATTGGAATTTTTCTCCATTTAAAATCGGATGAAATAAGTGCTCACTTTGTCTTCAGTGAGTTTCGAAAGGAGATTACCTGGTTCCACGAGATGTCTTAGATTCCCGGTCTCCTTTAATGTCCATTTTTCTAGGAATTCTTAAGGTGCTAATCCCGAACCGAAATACACCGCTGATGATTCAGATTTAATTCTCCTAAACAAGAGACTTCTCTATACCCCTAGAAGGCCTACTTACACGCTTCCAAAGCAACCTCCCCAGCCGTGTAAATAATAACCCACAACCAAAGACCACAATAGGCACAGCAATAACCCAATACACCCAAAACAATCTTTCCCCAGCAGCAAAAGCTCCACCCATTGAAAAGACCGCCGCCACAAAGGAGATAGGGATAAACATTGTCGCAAGTGACGTAAGCAATCCGACCTGTCTCGCCTGCTCATTCGAAGTGATACTCTCCCTGGCAGAGACCGCCTGCGTGTACGCCTGCGACATAATCTCCAGCCTCGCCTTCAGGATCCCCAGAGCCCTGTGCAAGGTACTCCACGCGTCCGCCTCCCACGGATGCACAGCCCTCGTTGTTGCGTCTCCCAAGATCCCCAGCGAGTCCATATTGCGGCTAAGGTCCGCATCCAGGGCCTCCAGCTTTGTCTTGGCGCGCATCAGCCGGTTGAACTGTCTTTGATCCCACGGTGTCGTCCATGAAGTGTCCAGCATCGATGCTGCAGAGGAGGGGTCGGTGACTTCGGTGCCGCGGTACAGCTTGACTTGTTCTTGGATTATTTGCGCTTCGATAGTGCGCGTCCATGCTGTCCAGGCTATTAGAACGATATTCCGACAGATATCCATGTAATCTTTGGGGTGGGCGACAGAGGAATGCTTTGTGAGCGGGTAGAGGAGGAGGATGTCATCGAAGAAGGACATCATGCGGGGTGTCTGCACACAGCCCTCCCATTCTGCAAGCGTTGATGGGAGGGCATTCCCCTGGCTACAAGGCGGATACCAGGATCCCTTCTGGCTCAAGTGGTCTTCGATGCCGGGGGCGGGTGGAATCGAATCATCGGGGATAACGTCACGGGGTATCGTGGAGCCTTTCAATTTTACAGACTTGCCTAACGGGGGGTCGACTAGGAGAAGGGCTATTGCCAATTAATACTTTCAACTGAGATCAGTTTGAGGAACTGGTGGTTCTACCGCTTACCAATCCAAGGCTTTGCTTCCCGCATACACCAAAATGATAATTGCTCAGAGCTTGAAAGCGGGCCATCGTCATCCCCAAAGACCGTCGTGCGAGATAGAGTGTGGTAGACACTTGATTCCATATAATAATCCCCGTCAGGCTTGGGGTTTTCGTCCGTCTCCACGATTCTTGCCTGGTGAAGCCTACGAAATGAGAGCACACATCGGTCCTGACAGTCATCATGCCTTGGGGTGCGGTTCATGAGGTTTCCCACGTAGGCCCCAGGATCGGGCCAATGTGCGGCGAAGAATGACGGAGGCACTCGCAGCCTTGCGCCAATAACCTTAACAAAGTTTGCGGGAAGCCCTTCAAGCACGAACGCGCGCCCATGGGCCCCAACTCCGCTGGAGGCGCTATTGTTGATGTACTTGCGCAAGGTTCGAGAGGATTGGAAGCGATGGCATAATGGCTTTCCGCCGTCCTGAAACTCAATTACTGCTGCTCGTCCATGTTCTGCCAGACCACCCTCTTGACTCGATAGGTGATCCACAAAGTTGGGATAAAAAGGCCTCTGTGAGGACTGAAGGAGGGACCAGTAATCCTTCTCTTCTTGCGGCTCGGGCTTCATGGTGGACGTTGTATGTCAAGGGGTGATATGATGCATGTCTATGAACATGACAATTAACGGCTATTCTCGCCCTGTCAGCCTCCACATATAATGTTCCATCAAAATTCTACCTACTTTGCGTGAGTAATTAGTAATTGTCTAATTGCGACTTTGTGACTCGGATCACATCTCATGGACGTGGCTCCGTGTGATTTGTGGACGACTTCGTTATGAAAATCAGGCCACCCTAGTACATCAGTAAGAGCCAGTCATCAAAAGTGAAGTTATGCGTCTTCGGGTGACGTGCGTAGCTTGGTGTACATATTAGATGTGTCTTCCCCCAGGTTTATGTTACGGCTGTTTTCTTTCTGCTGAGTTGCTCTAAGGCCCGTCGCCCTGTGCAGCCTTTTCACTCAGTCATCCCCCAGGTAAAACAAGATCCGATTCTCCCATCAGTAAGGAGACAAACACTCGGATCTCGAGGTTATAATTTCACACCTCATTTTATTCCATTCTTAATCATAAACTAGTTGACTAGGGTTTCCGCTAGTTCAGTCAAGGCAACCATGGACTCGACGATTGTATCCTTTGCCGGCCACACCATTTCGGAAATATTTGAAGCTTGCGTCTACGCCTTGGGGGATACCTTTTAAACTTTTAAGTGCAATGCACTGCATATCAGTCTAGTTAGACTTCGACTTATTAGATGGGGCGAGGCGGTTAACATTAGGGATGACCCCGATCTCGAAAAGCAAGGTGGAGATTCGGAGGACATCAACGACGTCAGGGTGGCCTTGAGCTTTATATTCGAGACCTTACTGGGAGATTGCCAGGGCTTCAATGACGTAGCAGGTGCTTCCCCAAAGCAAGTGCCCTGGCTCAAGGAGGAACCAATCTCGATACTTGAGTCTGTAGTCTTGAAACGATGCGGGGGGGAGAGGAATTCCCTTGCCGCAAGACACCTTCAATTCACCGGGGACTCAATGCCTGAACAAATCCTTGTACGCCTTAAAGGACTAATGGACGAGATTGAGGAGGTATTTCCCGCCGCCATGGTCCAGGACAAGCTGTACAGATATGAGAAGCAGACGATCGGGGAGGAGTGGTTACTGGAGGTCCAGGAAAACGCCGCCGGAGTTGATTCTTGGATGGGGAGACGCGTTGCAGTTAAACTCTTTCACGAATACCATAGGTTAGATTCACACGTTGAGAAAATCCGACGCGACTGAGCTAGGCTACTGACTACACTGCCCGAGAAATTTAGTTATTGGCTTGTTGGAAATGTGTTCTTTATTATAGTTGAAGCCGGCATAACCGACATAGTAGATTGTAGACGTCATGTGACACCAAAACTTAAAGAGTTAAATTTTATCTTTATATATAGTACCCATATGAGCCGAGACCGAGACCGGGACCGAGACCGACACTTAAACATCAACGTAAGTGCATTACGACGCAAGGCCTAAGGCTCGTTATAAAGTAGTCAAGGCAGGCACCTGGAATGTTACTGACGAGGCCTCCAGATGATCTATGCCTCTGGAGATTATTCGGCGTGTGTTGTACACGTTTTCATCATGAGTGGTGAAGCCGGTCTCAAATGCTTGCAATGGCTAATCAGGGGCACGCAGCTAGGTTCATCCCTCCTGATCCTCGCCGTTTATTCATATTTCCTTGCAACTCTAGCTGCACATAACTTTGACATCAACACAAGCATCCGTGCCGTCGAAGGTATATCTGGCAGCGCCGTCCTTTATACTATCCTAGGGCTACTTCTGATCTGCTGCATCGGTGGCATCCCCATCGCGTCTCTTATCGCAATTATCCTCGACACCGGGTTCCTTGCCTGCTTCATATATGCAGCTGTTGCTAATAAGCACGGCGCGGGCAATTGCAAAGGCGAGGTCGATACCCCATATGGAGTAGGATTGGCAAAATCTAGGGTCAAAGGGAGGAGGGGTTCTCTAGCACTGCCAACTTATCGAGTCGCATGCCAGCTGCAAACTGCCTGCCTAGCTGCAGCTATCATTTGTGTGTAAGTGGCGGTTGTTCAGCTAGTCTAGCAACTCAGCCGGCACGTGGCGGCTTTTAAAGATTCGACTGACAGGTGATTAGTGTACTGTTTTTCATTTCGATCATCATCGATATAGCGCTGGCGCGCGGTCATTATGCTCAACATAGACGCGAAAATAAAGACTATGGATATGGCGAGCGAGGTGTGTTTTTGAACCGCAGGTCAGAGCCTAGTCCCTGGGATGCGGTTCCGGATGATCTCCCGGCACATACACAGCCGGATGACATTTATCTTCGCCCACGCGACAGCTCAAGTAGTCATACAGGCAGAGGGCGCGAAGGAGTGTCGGATGACCAAGGCAGTCACTACGATTCGGATGATGACTCTGATCGGGCCCGACGGTCCAGGCATCCAGAACCACCATATCCTATTTAGACCTTGGACCTTCTTACTCTAAGCATACACGAGTCAGAACTTGTCTTGGTCTCAATTGAACAGAAGGAGAATGGCGTAAAACTTGTTTCTAGATCTGTGGCGCCATGGTGTCTTTAAGCATTTTCATGAGCCAATCTCCATACAGTATCAAATCCAGCTCTCTACTTCTCCTACTCTAGGCGGGCTTGCAAATTAATAAAGAATACATTTGAGGCACGGCACTTGGAGATGCTTTCATCACCTCCAGTAGCTGACGCATTCTTATCACAACTTCGTGCAACTAAGCCCTCACTTCTCTCCAGCAAATATGGGGTAACCTTACAACATGGGTGGACGACGTCTATATCGAATAGAAGAATGATGAGGAAAGAGCATCAACATTGATCTGATATAAGAGATTTACACGTAGGCTCGCCATGTTTAGATGTGGCAGCGCCCCGATGTCAGCACAACAAAAAAGTCACTTAAGCTTTCTCATTGGCCTTATCAGTCAAGTGTCCTATGCCAACTATGATGCGCTCCACTTGACCCAGACCATTCAAAGTCGCTTGGCCGAGTATACCACAAGTGCGCCGCAACACTCATGTCTTGGGAACCATCATTTGTCAACTTTCTAATTGATACAGAGGGGTCGCCTTTGGACGAGGCCTCTAGCTGAGCTCCCGGGTTTCACACGATCCGTGATAGGAGCTGGCTACCTTTGTCATTTGCTTACCACTGCCTAGAAAAGAGGGCATTGTCGAGAGAGGAGCTTAAAATCGAGATGAAAGGACCCGAGTTACCCAAGGGTGCAATTATGAACATGCCGATGCCCCTTATCTCGGCTGTTCCACGAATCGAACCCGACGAGAACGGTTCTCTTACTCCTGAGGCGATAGAAGCGTGCAGAATTCTTTCTAGCTTGTTCGGGCCTTAATAGTCCGAGGCCTTTCTTGTACCCCAGACAGCCAGGGGAATCATGCGGGGAAGTCAGTCCAAGTTCCGGGGTAGTGTGGGGGGTGGTTCTGAAGAGACCTCGGCCAATGCCAGAATCGTCATGTTTTTATTGGAAATGGCCAAAGATGGTGTTATGTCCGGGAAAAGTTCCTCCGCCCACTCAGAATTTGTTATGCGCTCCTGTTATAACTACCTCCGTGCTCAGCTGACCGACTTTCCCGCAGCCAACTGCTCAGAGATCTTCTTGGCCAGTATTTGGTGGAATCCTTGTGTAGGATGAGCACCATCGATGTACATATACTCCAGCGCGTTATACTCGCAAGTATCCGACTTAAAATCCGGCACAGATGTACCCCTAAACACCACTCCGTTAGCCCGAAATCACGACAACATACGATGAATTGTTGACTTACGACTTGTAGTCAGCGCAGAAGGCGTTGCTCTTGTAAATTGCCGTCTCGGGGAATTGAGAAGGTTCTTCGGTGACGGCAGTGATTAACGGAACGATGTCAAAGAAGAAAAAGGTGCTGTGAGCCAGCTTGCGATCCATCTGTCGCACGAGCTTGTAAAGCTTCTTATTCCAGCTCTGAGATGCCGCCTCCAGTTTCGGAACAATATCTTTGGGCCTGTTGTTGGGAAATAGAGACTGTGGTGGCGTTGAAATGAAAAGAAACTGCCGGGCACCGGTCTTATAGAGGTCGAGGGTGAGTTCACGGATGCGCGCAATGATGGCGATTATCTTCTCCTCCTGGTCGACGTCGTTGATAGTCCGGTAGATATCGTTGATTCCAATGAAGATAGCATAAAGTGTATCCTTCGGCGGAAAGAAGCCGGGTTGCTGGCTGGAGTAGACCTCAAACTTCTCGTGAACCTGAGCATCTACGTCATTTGGTCCAGTCGTCACGATGTCCTTATCCGTGACGGCACCACCCACGGCCATGTTGTAGAGCAAAACAGATGATTGGTTGTACTGTGTGGTCAAGTAAATAGGCCACATTTTCCCGTTAGAACTCGTCTTGCCGGTATTTCCGAGAGGGTTAGAGATAGAGGGCTGAATGCCTGAGATATTGAATCGAGTATCCGTCCATGAATCACCGCTGAAGCAAAGGTGAGAAAGTGAACCATGTAAACTTGGCCAGCAGTTGACTCACAAAGTAACGATATTTCTGATGTTTTCAAAGTTGAAACCTCGATGAGCCGATCGCTCGAAAGACGGTGCTGCTGTAGCATATGGCAGCACGCCAACAAGAGAAAATAGCCCAAACAGCTTCATTTTGAAAGATTGACGTAGACCAGACCGCAGAGGATAGGATATCGTTGAAAAGACTTATGCGGGCTCCAACTGCTGAAATAGTAGACCCATCTTCAGTCTCGGACACAGATGCCCCGAGGAAGACACCGCTAGCTCAACCCCCAAAGCAGGACGCTTGTTACGGCCAATGCCGCTAAACCGAGCTAGGAGATTTGTCCGCGTTGGCTTCCCTGTCTGTTCCTCGCCCTCGCGTGTCTCCTCGGAAAGAGAACCCCGACGCTTACCTTTGCCAATGCGAAGGCTAAGAACAGGGGGAATGTCAGTACCTAATGGCCCATGGGGCGTAGGAAGGACAGAGATGGCTTTAAGTACTATACTATATTAGGGCACTCAGTTAATTCATGGAGATCATAAGTTAGAAACATGTTATCTATCGAATACAAGAAACGTGTTGCCATAACCCAACGTAGTCTTATTCCTATTTCAGTTACGGGATATATGTAGTCTTCTGAAAGCTCACGTGATAGTCCTTCCATCCCAATGCGCCCAGATCTTTCAAGTCTTGTTCAAAAACATCGATAGCGAGCGGCTTAGACAGTATTCCATCCTTGAACCGAGGGAGCCAGTTTGTGGTTTTGAACTTCTCTTCGGTCCTCTCGTTGTTCCAAGTGTGAATCCACACACAAGCCACAGCATCTTCCCCCTCCTATTTCTGAATACCCTTGACCCAACCAAAAATGGGCGGTAATGCGTAAGGACTCAGATGTTGCAGACGTGGGCCGAAAGCCGCCGTAGTCACTAAACCCCGAACGTTCGGTAGCGCCTCGCGCGTTTCCGGGGAGATCGAGGCCGGGAAATAAGCGGTTCTGAATTCAGTGTAGGGTGATAAGGCTTGTGAGGGACAGAATCTGTTGAAGTTGACGGCCTGAATTACCGGCGTATAGTTTGAATGAGTCCCAAGATTGGCCAGCAACTCTTGGTAGTGACTTGATTCGGAAAACCTGACCCAGGCTTGGTAGGATTTCCAATCCAACAGAAGTAGACGTTCCTCAGGAGACTCGAGAACTTGACCATAGCGTATCTAGTTGATATTAGAGGTGGCATCTCAAAGATCTAGTCAAAAAACACAAACCTGAAGTCAGTCATCCTTCTGCGCCTTAAGAGGGCGAAATAAGGTTGCATCAATCGGGGTCTCCTCTGGATATACGAATCGAAGCAATGTAGTTGTTGGTTCATCACGTGGTTTATCGTCCGGCATTGTTGAAAATGCATGCATGAATAAAAGGCGATGGAGGCACGGGGACAGGAAGTGGCAGTGTCATATATGTGGAAGGATGATGATTAAGCACTGAGTGGGCTGACACGGCGTCGCGCTTTGCAGATAGATGCCTCAAGACCCAAGACCCTCTCCTCGCTCCTTCACAGATCCTAGCGGCACCACAATCTCTCCTCTGAGAGTCATATTCACTTATCATAGCTCACCTCCCGCTCGCCGTTAAAGGCAAGCAGCAGGAGCCGACAGAAGAGTCGAGCGGTATAATAGGAGAGTATCTGTACACCTTGAAGCGAGCAATTCCCGGCAGCCGAGAATCTGGGTGGCCCAGATTGGGACTCTATAAAGACTTTGCTTTCAATGTCAAAGTCCCCGTGTCGGGGGCAGGCAGGAAAGATCGAAACCAAGTGCTGTCAGGCTGTCTCCTAGTAACGGTCGGTTATTTAGAACTGCTCCTCTATGATGGTTACAACGGCTCTTCCGGAACTTGTAGCAATCATAAATTCACTGTGGAAGCGTTATTTACATGATAATGGGTCGACTTGTTAGCCAATAAGCCTCCTATGAGCTATGTTGTAGTCGTTTTAATAGGCTCTAAAGCAAAGCCGCCTGTAGGCTCGACATTCCATTCATGGTTAATGTTCTAACAAAGTAATTGAAAATACATAAAGATGTCGGGATCAAATAAAAATTTGACGCTTTCCGAGGTCAAGCTTTGTGTTGAAAAGAAACTCCATACTATCTGCTCTCCACGTATCCGGCTGGATGGATACTCCATGATCAGCACTAAATTCCAAATTCTTTGGATGCTTCAGTGAATAAATTGGCCATTTCGGCGTCTGCTTTTGAACTAATTTCCGTGTTAGACAGAGGAAAATGGGGAGGCATGACTTACTAACCTTTGTGTAAGTTCGGAGTCTTGTTCACAGCAAAGCTAATCCACATGCGACTCATCACCTCGACCAGATCAAGATATTTCTCTCTCAAACCGACAACCTTTGGAAACGGATCCACGTCCCAGCCGGTGGCATTGCTGTTTCCAAACACAAAGGGAAGCTCCTGAGCATGAGTTACGCCAATAGTTGATGCATTCAAGCTGGCTGGTGCCGCGTCGAAAAAGTAACTGTAACTCGGAACGTGGTGTTTGGCCCATACCTGGTTGGTATATCTTCGACCGGCGATGATCAAGAAATCCCCGATCCAGAGTGTTGCTCTACCATAACCAGGGCCATACTCCGGCCCCGGATTAGCTAGGACAGTTCCCAAACCCGCTGGAGATGATGATGAGGCGGCCTCTTGTTGATATTCTCTCAGCCAGATTTTCAGGACATGGTCAGGAACGGCGTAATCTCCTATAGAAGCCCTGACGAACTTGATGAAATCCTCGTCTGTATTGAAGGGGCCGGACAGTGCAGGGTGCAAGAACGAAGTTCCTTCGTTCCGATTTACACCTGTCAGGAGGGGGACTCGTAGGAACTTTCCGCTTTGTAGCAGGCGTGAGTTGTGGTCTGGTATTAAATCGCCGTCGATTGTGAAATATGGCTGGACCTGTAGGCTGGCCTTCCTCAGTGACTCTGCTGGCGCCTCGCGAAGGCACGCAAGAGAGTCGGCCGCCTTAGCGCAGCCCGTTGAATTAAGGACTGTATCGAAGTCGCACTTTCTCTGAGAGCTGTTCCGGAACGAATACACGGAAAAGGGTCCACCGCTCTCAGCAATGGCGGCGTGGAAAAGCCCGTCATCGCGACCGCCATGGGCAAGCAGCTGGAACCCAATAGAGCCCGCTCCCGCAGACTCTCCCATCAAAGTCACATGCGAGGGGTCACCGCCAAACTGGGCGATGTTGTCTTGCACCCACGCAAGGGCCTGACGCTGATCGTGGAGAAGAAGGTTTGTCAGGCCGGCCTGTTCCAATTCTGGTCCCGCAAGCGATCCAAAGACGCCGAGACGATAATTGAAACTGACAAAGATGATGGGTGAGTTCATCTGGACTGAAGCCTGAACCAAAAAGGAACCATTATATCGTGGTTCAGTGGCACTTCCCTCCGCCCAGCCACCGCCATGAATCCAAGCCAAGACAGGAAGCTTCGAGCGTCTGGATATTCCAGCCGGTCTAACGATGTTGATGTGGAGACAGTCCTCGCTCATTACGCCCGTCATGTTTTGGCTAAATCCTGCCAGTCTAAAGGAGTTGCCAATGCATGATGGTCCATATTCGGTTGCGGTTTTGATTGCCGACCATGCTGCCGGGGGCGCCGGTTTAGCGAATCTGAGGTCCCCGATGGGAGGTTGAGCAAAGGGTACTCCGAGAAAAAAGTCCTGGTCGAAATTGGGATTGTGGACACCAACCAATGTGCCGTTCTGAAGTCGTACAGTCGGCTTGTTCGGTAGCCAGCTGTTAGGAGCCGCATTAACGCTGGAGGCTACCAATATCCCAGACAGGAGAATGGGGAGCCTCATCTTGAGACCTATGGTCTATGAACGACTTGGCAAAGCAGGAGCAGGCCAAGGAAAGGCTGCTCAGGAAAGATCCTGACCAGATGGTACTCGAGAAGTGATTGGTGTGGGAAGGAGACGGTTGTCTTGAGGTAATTTACAGATCTTGCCAATATATACCTACTTTAACATGTAATGTCAGGATGTGAGGACTATCCTTCACCTCGGGGCCACGGGCCTTACACTATCCCGTCGTGTTCGTACCCAGAGTGGGATCGTCTGAAATACGTCACGATCCGATCTTTTACGAGGCCATCCCATCAGTTAGATTAACCTTATATTTGCAGGTGAGCTGGCCAATGATATTCATTTTCATCCATAATAGGGGTGTCCCAGGGTTCCTACCCCGCGCATTCCGCGGAGTACACGCAGATCATGCGCTAGCCCACATTCCGTATCAAGACCAGTGCCCGAAGGAAGGGACATGAGGGAGAACTGAGGGACTTGGGACATTGTTTGGCTTCTCTCCTCTGTCAGATTCTGTTGACAAGTTGCTCGTTCATTGCTATCAAGGCCCAATCGTCTGCGCTAAGGCGTAACGTTACGGCTCAGGTTAGCCGCGTGCTGGGCTACCAATGCATACATAAAGACTGCTGGACAGGCGAGAATGCGTGGTCAATTCTCGTGCACCACCAGGTATCACGTGCGAGTTCAACTCTCGGCATCCATCATCTTCTGGAAACACAACGCTCAGAGTTCATTCAAAGCCTAACTACTTAAGTAGCCTAAGAGGACATATTGCCTTTACGCTGTCGGTACTGTTGCAGCAGTTCCTTTCCATAATCGTTGCCGTTGGGAGTCCTAACCAAGGTATGGATGTGGAATGGCAAAGGCTCTTTGTTGTTCAAGAAGACACCCGAGTGATGATCAAATTCGACCATAACGACAGGAGAGTGCACCTTGTAGTAAAAGGCATCCCCATCTTCAAATCCGCCGATCCAGCAGAACCATGTGTCATCCCAATGGACAGAAATATCCTCCATCCGGGTCGTCAATGCCTTTTCCGGTAGGTAGTTGAGGCTCATGGCGACAATCTTTCGAATTACGCTCTGTTGAGCCTCTGAGAATGTCGTCACCTTCACGCCTTCATATGGAACCACTCGGTTATCCTGAAAGGCGCCGCCCAAGTGTCTCTGGTCAGCTCTGTGATGCCGCCAGGTCGGAAACTCGGAACCGTTTAGGTTCGTGTAGATTTGCGCGGCCTTTTGGATAGCCGGGTCCAACGATTGCATGAGACGTAATCCGGTCTGCTCCTGGTCGATGAAGAGCTCAACGCCCTTGTTGGGCCCCGCATCAATGACATTTGGCTCTGCTCCCATGAAAACTGGCGATATCACCATCTGCGTTCCAACCACAAAGCAGTTCATGCAGAGATGATGACCAAAGAGTTGCCAGCCCCATGGCTCGTTGACCATGGGTGTACCAAAGATGACAAAGTTGTAGGAGTTCTCATTGAGGACCTTTGTTCCATCGACGACTTCGCCCAGAAACTGATTGACCTTCATGCAACCATGAGCCTTTTCGTATCCAGCTGGTGATAGACTTGCTCGCATGAGAGCATGTACCGCAGCAACCAAGTCTGTGGATGCCTCTTCGAGCCGAACACCGTGCCTGAAGGCGTAAATTTCGGGGTTGATCCAACTCCGCCATTCCGGTGCATCGACAGGCTCCAGGATGGCCTTGCGTTCCTCTGCCGACGCAAATTCGATGACATGCTGCGCTGCAGTGGTCATCTGCGCCACTGGGGCCCCAAAATCCTCCTCCGTATCTGCCAGGCGATAGATGTTGGGGATCACATGACCATCGACGGTGATTCCCTTGTAGGGTTGGTGATAGAGCTCCTCCCATGCTTTCATCCAACCGATCATAAAGGGCTCGGAACAGCGATGCTTGGCCCACTGGTAGGTGTCGGATGCTGTGAGCTCCTTGCTTCTTGGGGCATCCTTGGGCGGAATATAATTCCGAAATCCCGCCACGGGTCGGTTGAGTTCCATCTTGGTGATTTTGGCCCTCGTGAAGGACTAGACGATGAGAAGAGAATGCTGCAAGGTTTCAAGTAGAGAGCTCTTGTTGAGTCGATAGGAAAATTCGAGAAGAGACCAAGTTCACAATGTGATGAAGAGTTCTGTCCAGGCGTAATATGTGTAAGAGTGAAATACCAGTAAGCCTCTGTTTCACTTTGAGCAGAAAGCCAACATCACATCGGATGTGAATGAGATATATGCCATAGTGTTGTCTCCAGTGGGGCCGATATTTGCTGATGAGAGTCATCTCCTATCATGACATGTTTCCGCATTTCGGTATCGCCCGGAAAAGTCGGAGAAGAGTATGGTTCGATAGACACAGTGGTAATGCCTAGTTCCGCGCATCGCCCACAAGAAAAAGCACACAATTGTTTTCAGTGAGGCCCCAAATAAATTGGCCAACCTTTGTAACCAAATTAACTATTAACCCAGACCTAAATCACGCAGCTTTCAAACTTGGGTCATTGAGCTTGAGTGAGCCGTAGGTGAACTGCCTGACCCCGGAGAGAGAGAGAGAGAGCGAGCGAGCGAGACGCGAAGACTCGTGGCACGGTGAGGTGAAGAACCAATGAGAATATGTCCCCACACACCGTGTTTGGTGTTGGGATACTCCGAAAATTTACCCCGACGGGGCCGATCCGAAGGTTGCAATGACCGAAATTCCGGCTGGGGGCCGGCGCTAAGTTGTTTCAGTAAAGTGGACGGAATCCGGAGCTACCCTACGTACCAGAAGAAAAAGAGAAAGAATTAGTTAAAGATAAAATATTAGAGAAAAAAGAGATAATGTTTTTTTTTCCCTCTTACTCTTATTTATTAAATCTTATTTTTGTTTCTTGGGTGAGAAGAAATCAAGAATGCCTTGTTCCTATTGTGCGTATGTCTTTGGAACTGGCCAACCATAGACAACTACAAAGCTTAGCAACATGAACCAACTACAGAGGTAACTAAGCGAATGTCAGGAACACTACTCTTGAGTTCCATGGCGCGAAACTTAGGATGGTCCCGAGGGAGTTAAACTTTAACTGTGAGTCTTGATCGTGGAGGAATTCCACGTGGGGGTTCGTCTCCTCCACATTCCCCCACGTAGCTCTACACCCTCTACGTTGCACTACACCCTCCGCGTTGCTCTACACCCTCCACGGTTCTCTACACCCTCACCCTCCAGGTTGTGGCCCACTTAGTCAAAGCGCCACGCATGCCAGGGGTAGACGCCGGCCTCGGAGCAACTCAACAGGTGTAGCCGTAACACATAGTGTGTACGGGTATGCCCGAGCTCCAACGACGCAATAATAAATATGTCCCTCCCACGTGACACGCAATATTGGTCTTCCGCGAGCAGCAAGTGTCAAAACAAAACTCAGTGACAAACAAGATGATCGTGTCCATTCTAACAACTTATTTGCTACCTATCTGCAAACACAACTTGACCCATATCAAGCCACCATCACTTGACCAACAGCTTGCGCAATAACTAACGTTAACTAGCCAGACGAAAAAAATAGCCCCCCTTTATCTTCCGTCTTTACCTCAGCTGACTGGACTTGAGGCGGAGGACATGGCCATATCGATGAACAATGCCAATCAAGATCATGCTCGCACCAACAATAGCCGCCTGCGTTCCGAAACTTGCATCATACCCAACCTTGGACCCCCAAGGCTCCTGAAAGTAGCCGACACTAAAACCGCTCATGGCTCGAGCAATGTTGGTCCAGCCAGAGACCTCTGCGGGAGCAGAAGGGTATGAATCCAAGACATATGCCGTCACGGCAACCGAGGTGCACATGATGCCAAAGCTATGCATTCCCCATCCTATAGCGACTGCAGCCACCGAGAGGTGGCGGTGCAAGGCTTGCCCGAGCAGGATCAGGCCAGCCATCATGAACAAGGCGGATATGTATATGGTGACCAGTCGAGCTTCAGGCTCAAACACACCCTTGTGCTTTCGGACATAGCGGCGAGCGAGATAATCGTTGAAGTAGTGGCCAAAGAATTCGCCAAAGAGAACACCAACGATCGGGGAGAAGTAAAGGTATCCCAGTCCATAATAGGAGTACCCATAACCACCCGCCTCTCTTGGAATTGCGAAAAGAATGGCAGTCGTGATATTGATACCGATTGCCCAAGCGAAGCAGAGCAGGCTGGTCACTGTGGTTAGCGCTTGCAAATGAGACATGAGAAGAAAGGCGAGACTGACTAGGCAAAGAGTACGAGCAAGAGGACGGGCTTGAACAAAGTCAAGAAGAACCTCTTGAAGGAATCGTAGGCTGTCTCGTAGTATGTCGAATGATGTCGCAGCTGCCAGACACCAGTGAGTCGGAGCATCCTGGAACCAAAACCCTGGCCGCGAGACGGTTGCTTCGAGGCAGGAATATCACGATTATACCAAGTCTCATCAAGGAAGGCGATAATGAGGAGCAGGTCAATGCCGACCACTCCAACACCAAGCCAAAACACGTCTTGCCACTTGTGCGTGCCACCCACAACAAAGTTGCTCAGCAGCGGGCCCAAGTACGGAGACGTAATGTACATGAGTGCCCAGAGACCAATCTTTCGAGCTCTCTCGTGGAAGAAGAAAATATCCTTGATGAATGCGACAGCGATTGTTTGACCAGATGTAAGAAACAATCCCGACATGGCGCGCATGGCATAGAAGCACGAAAAGTTCGGAGACAGCGCGGTGACGATCGAGAAGACGAGACCGAAGAATGTGGACCAGAATAAGGCGGGAGCTCGTCCGATGAAGGAAGTCATGGGAACCCAGATCAGGCCTCCCACCGCCCTAGAAAGTGACCATCTGTTAGAATGCATCCCGAAGGGGTTTTGTGGAGGAGGAACATGTACTTACATCATCAAGACGCTGATACTGTTGGTCTGGTTGATGGTGCCAACAGATTTGTGCCACTCAACCGCCTGCAAGATGATAGGGGCGCTACCAGATGCAGATGCAAAGTCGGCAGTGAGAGCAGCCCAGGCCACCGTGAAAAGGATAAGGTGCTTCTTCCGGGAGGACCAATTCAACGGATCGTCCATGTCGTCCGTTGGCTGAGGCAGCAGCACAGTCTAGAGACAAGCATGAAGCGTTAGAAGAAACATCTCAGTGTCGTAAAAGGATTAATCACTTACATGTCCATCTTTGGCAAGTCGAAGAGAGGTTCCATCAGGACCCGCCACGTCCAGAAGCACTCCAGCTTCTGCACGAGCTTCCAGCGGGAATGCATCAACCCCATGGAGCCCATCGGGCTTCTCGGTTTGCGACACATGGTCTGCGTGTGGCTTATCCATGATCAGTGCGTGAAATAAACTATAATCAACAACTATGCAGCTCGTCAAAGAAAACTACTACCCGTCGTTAAAACAGGCCAGAAGGCTTATTCAAATACAGCTTCCCCAAGAACAACATAAGGGATCAGAACAAAGCCAAGACCTAGTTCCGAAATTGCGAATCCGGGGCCCCGTGGGGAAAGATGGTGTACTGCGGAGAAAGCGTAGTTGATGGCGGACTTGCTGGGTATTCTAAGCCACTCCTGAAATTCCGCAAGGTGTCGCTTACATGGCACCCTGACTTGGACTGAGCTAGACTGGCCGAGGCCTTGTCTGTGGTGAGGCTAACCACTTTGTGGTAATCAGCTGTGTCCAGGGAGGTCACTAGACCAAGTCTTCCAAGCCTCTCATGTTGCCCCTCATGGCTTACAGCTGGATTCGAGTAGATGTCCTGCCACGCCAGTTTAATGGCCGACGTGATGATGTGTATTGACCAAATTTTTTTGTTACGTATAATGATTATTAGGTAGACATGTACAGCCAAGTATTGAGAGAGTTTGATAATCAAGTCACTGATCCTTTTTAGAGAGCGTTCAAGGGAAATACCCCTGGCAGTCACATAACCGACAAAAGAGGAAAATGAAGCCGTGGCTGGCAAGGTAAATAAACTTTCACACGGAATTAGAATTCCGTCTCATGCCGATGTGTTGATAGGAATTCCCGGATTAGTTGGCCAGACAGATCACTTGCGACCTGTAACGCAACCGACTACAATGCTTGGTGCTTCACTGGACCTCGATGAATTGATTGCGCTCCTGTTCGTGCACCGATGTGAGGTTCTTGGGATGAATAGCGGCGTCCTTCCTCCGCTCCCCGGGAGAAAGAGGGTGGGATTGGATACAACCTCGACAAGCAGCAGAGTTTGAAGGAATCTCAGATGATAAGATCTCGCATTAGAAACTTTATTAAATTATTTCTGAAACTTGCAGTGGTGCCTTGACACTATGGCTCACATGGAGTGTTGATTGAATCAAGGCGGAAGTCATGACATTTCGGTAGTTGAGCGTACCATCGCGTGTTCATGGGTGTAAATCAAGTAAACATTCAAAATTGCAAGACTAGACTAAAACTAAAACTTGACAAACCGATTGTCAAACAAACAAGATGTCTGCGAGCCACTGTCCAATGCAACAGACTCTACATCTCTGCTGCAAGGTCACTATTCTGAAACCCGTTCAGCACACCATTCTGCTTAACACCATTCTCATGCGTGCCATTCTCCAGCTTTCCCTTGGATGAGCTGACAGCATTTCCAGGATGAGGTAGAAGAGCAGACCGCTTGCGCAACTCGGCAGCCGTTTGGCAAATATCCGATCGCGGAAGAACACCAGCGTTCTCGAATGACTGAAAGGCCTCGATGTAGGTGTCGTAGGTATCATCATACCTCTGCCATCCAAACTTGCGAGCCTTGGATACAGAGCTGATGGTGCACCAGGCCTTGCCGACGGCCCAGTCAAAGAAGTCCCAAGTGCCCCAATCGTAGGCCTCGAGTTGGCCACCGTGCTTGGCCACGACTCTCTCCCACACTTCCTTCTTGTCCTTTGACCACTCAGTCATGAGAAAGTTGTTGGCCATGCGTTGCTCATCTCCCTTTGCTGCCCATTCGGTGAATTCCGGAACCTTGACAGTTATTAGCAATGGACTCTGATTAAAACCATTCGTCACAGTATGGACCTACCTCGATGCCAAAGTGTCGTCCGATCTTTGTCCAGACATGCTTCCACACAAAAACATCACCATTTGCGTGGTTAAACGCCTCGTTCTTTGCATGCTCAGTCGTCACAGCCCAGACGCTCATGTCAGCTATGCTGGGTGCATAAGATGAATCCTCGACACAAGAATTGTAGAAAAACTTATTGCCCGGGAAGACAGGTGGCTGTCCCATTTCACGACAGCAGAGCATGTAAAGAGCCAAAGTTAGCGCCATGGACATGCCGTTTCCTATGAGAAGTGTTAGCATGAGGTAGCATAGAAGGAAAGAGAACAAACCTGATGGCGTAAATCCTATGATGCCGTTGGGGCGAATAATGTTCCAGTTCCATGACCGCTTAGCAGCCAAGCTGAAGAGAAAGTCTTCTTGGGGATAGTAGAAGTTCTCCCCATGGTCTTCATATCGTTCCATCTCCTCGTGAAGGGGGACTTCAGTAGGTCCAAGATGGGCACCATAATACTAGCAACCAGTTAGTAAGAGATGGCGGACCGCAGTCTCAAAGAAATGACGTACTTTGCCGCCAGTTTGGAGACAGACGCGCTGCAGAGAGCTAGCAGCGACAATATCGATGGCCACAAGAAAGTTGTGAAACAAGGGAATGTTGCTCTCCCTCAGCTTGGTAAAGTCGGCGGTATGAACGTAGGAAGCGAAGAAAGCATGCGTAACATCGTGGCACAGAGGAGCCATCTTTTCAATCAACTCCTCAACAGGCCTCAAGAAGTCGAGAGCAATGAATCGGACTCGGTGATCTTGCCAGAAGTTATGCGTCGGAGTCCGCCGCGACGTGATGATGATCTTGGACCTGTTTCCCCACGTTGTTAGCAAAGTCGATGTATCATTTTGTTAGATGCGCAGACGGACCATTCAGACTCGGGCTTGCGAATCAGATTCTCGACGATGGCGTTTCCAGTAATGCCATTAGCACCTGTAATGAAGGCGACTTTTCCACGAGGAGGAGCCATGACTGGTGATTGAATTGCGAGTGATGTGTGAGGAGTGCGAAGTGTCTAAACGATGAGAGATGTCTAACAATATTGGGATTTGAACAAGTGACGACGTCTGCAGTATTTGACTGACAAGAATTCTTGTTTACCTATGTTGAATCATTTGAGTACAGAGAGTGGCCGGGGACTATTCCGTAGTGGAGGTTTAGCCGGAAATTGCACCAGCTTCGGAATTGCAGCTTCTTCCAGGTGAGAGAGGGGTCAGTAACCCGGACACGGAATACTGTCGGGTAAAATAGCTAGTGCAAGGCTCAGGCGGGCTCCAATATCTCCATCGAACTAGGGAATGAAGTAGGCTATGGCCATTGAAAATGGGTGGGAAGGGAAATAATCATGGGCGTGGTTACGTCCCAAGTCCATCCGTCCTAAGCTTCCTTACTGCTTTTGGGGATAGAAGTTGAATAAAGATGCAAATGGAACAACGGTAGACATCCACCGAATAAGATGGCGCTCTGCACATAGACAACACTAATGGCTGCGCATTTTAGCCAATTACCTCACCGCACACAAAGCCAGACAAAGTATCTTTGTATGTTTTCGTGTCAAGTTAGGCCGGCGTCGTTAGTCTAGCATACAACTTCTCGTGCTGCCCGAGAATAAAGAGCAGATGCATTGAAGTTTTAATATCTCTCCACGACTCCCAATCGAAGAGTTAAGTACCCAAGTTGGCGAAATAGAGAAGCGCACGTAAAGCCCCCGAAAGCCCTCAGGACTCATGATTTTGTCAGTTACTCCGACCATGGAAGTCTACCCTTGCGATAGCGCTAGCTGGAGGTGTACTTTAGGCGTTAATGGTGTAATTTATGAATTCTAAGTACAGTCTCGCAAACAACCCAAGCCAAGAACATATATGAGTAGTGTCGCCATACCACTCGCGGTCCCCCGAACTAAAATAGAATGATCTTGGAAGCATTTAGTAGGTACTGTGTGGCCGGTGTCTTGAGCCATGTCACTTTCCGTGAAAGAAAAAGATTCTTTTGCGGACTGCTTGGCCATTTCGATGCTGGCTGGGTTAAGCTACAGGGTAGGGGACATGAGGAAGAGGCGTTGGCGTGGATGCAGCCACATGGAGAGATTTCAGCGTCACGTCCTGGTCCCCGAGAACTCTACATAGCAACCAGAAGCTTCAGACTGGAGATACGCCGGAGACATCTGTCACATTATTTCCCTTTTTCATGGGTTGGTCTCTGGACTTGGAGCTCCGGATACTTTGCTGTCTCTCCAGCGGACTGGTTATGGCCTTGCCTACTTACTATTAGAAGTCTGCTTCATCAGAACCGAATCACACCGGCCAGATGACCCCCACAGACACTGGAGCAAGAGGAGCTAACTTGATCCTAATCTGGTTGGTAGAAAATGGTTAACAGCAGACCTCACAGCACTCGGGGACTCATGGGCCGTTGGTGGGGCTCGCTTGGCTAGTTTCTCTCAACTCAACATGTTCCGAAAACCCGAAAACCCGGGGCCCCGGACATTAGTGCTCTCCCGCCTTTTCGCTTCTCCAGTCATCTCCACGCTGGAACCGCTACCATGCCGAGATTACCTGGCCCTCAACGTCGTGGATATGCTGCATCACCAACTCACATAGTTCCGAGGTGTAGAGAAGATATCGATTGGAATAGTGACCGGGAGGGCATCGTGGGAAATAATTGATGAGGTGGTTCGCAAATTCGAACAACTGGCATATTGCAACTTCATCTGTATGAAGAAGTAATTCCAGATGGCCTGGTTCAATTAATGTCCAGCGAGACTCACCCACCGCTGATCCGAAGACATTCTCACTGCCATGATTGAATAGCTAAATTCGTAGTTTATTATTGTCTATTACCACTCTTATCCATTAAATTTATTCCCGGAATGTTGTGTGTGGCCACTGAGTACAAAGGTCCGTATACACTCCGGCTGGCCGGTTACCAGGTGGGAATTCCTCAACACCAATGAAAGAATATCCCCACTCCATGATCCTCGTGATGTCTCTAACCACGGCAATATCATACGGCTACGAAAATGGAGCCCCATCTCCATCTACTGGGAAGTGAGGGGCGTACGTCCCCTTGAAAAACGGGGTATTTGCGTTTGGCTGCACCGGAATTAGGTGGTGATTCTTTCCGGACCGACAGACATATCATCCTTGCAGCAACCAGCTTCCTTTAGTTAACTATATTCAGCCTCTTATCGTCGTTGAAAGGCAGTCAAGCTTCCTCTTTTAACAGGCCTAAATTGGTACGCTTATTCAAGGGTCACGCTGCTGCCATTGCCTGCTGAATCACGCTTTACCGTCCATCCCCCAAAGTCGCACACCCCCAACGTAAGAACAAGCTTTAGCCCCCACCCACATGAATCTGATCTCTGGAGCTAACAGTCATCTTGCTTCAGGAACCAACAATGCAAGAAATTGAAACCGATGTCCTCGTCGTGGGAGCTGGCGTGGTCGGCCTCTCCTTCGCGGCTATGCTAGCTACTCAGGGAGTACGGGTGTTTGCAATCGCGAAACACAGCGGTACCTCTCCGTCACCACGTGCCCATGTCACCAACCAGCGTACCATGGAGATCTTTCGAGAGATGGGTCTCGAGCAGCGTGTCCAGGTGGCTGGGACTTGCCTGGCGGATGTAGGCAGTCTTGTCATGGCCACCAGTCTGACGGGGATGGAGATTGGACGCTACAGCTGTTACGGAGGTGGCGATCATCAGCTCACTGACTTTGCAAAGGCCAGTCCATGCCAGATGTGGAACACGGCCCAGAATCTACTCGAGCCGATTCTGTTGGGAAAAGCACGAGAGAAGGGAGCCGACATCCGCTTCTACCATGAACTGATCGACATTGAACAGTCAGAGGACGGTGTGATTGGCCGGGTACGCGAACGGACAAGCAAAGGCGAGTATACCGTCCGCGCTCGGTATGCTATCGGCGCCGATGGAGCCCGCTCATTCGTAGCCGAGAAAGTCGGCTTCGGCTTTATCGGTGAGCCCGGGCTGATGTGTATGCTGAGCTCGTGGGTGGAGATGGACCTGACCCCTTACGTCGCCCACCGGCCAGCATGCATTTACTGGATGCTGCAACCAGGAGATGAATATTGGGTCGGCTCAGGTACCTGTATCCTGAAGAGGCCGTGGGATGAATGGGTGGTGAACCGACAGTACAACTCGGCAGACGGAGAGCCCGACATGAGCGACGAATCCATCATTGCACACGCCCGCGGCGTCTTGGGTATTCCCGAATCACTACCAGTCCGTGTCAAGCACAAGGGCAAATGGCAAGTCAACCACGTCGTGGCAAAGGAATACCGACGCGGACGCATCTTTCTTGCAGGCGATGCAGCTCATCGTCATCCGCCTTCCAGTGGATTAGGAAGTAATACATGTGTGCAAGATGCGTACAACATGTCGTGGAAGCTGGCCATGGTCATCAAGGGACAAGCTGGCGAGGAGCTTCTCGAGAGCTACAACCAAGAGAGACAACCTGTCGGCAAACAGGTTGTCGACCACGCCATTTCAACTCTCCACGACATGGCCGCGCTTCCGAAGGCACTGGGTTTCGTGCGAGGACAATCACGGGCGGAAGGCTTTGCCTCGCTGGAGGAGCTCTTTTCAGACGCTGACGGTGCAGCTGAGCGTCGTGTATCGATGAGGCAACAAATCGACGTTGGAAATCGCCGCTCAAATGCCCTCGGTGTGCAATTGGGCCATCGCTACCAAAACTCGTGTGCTGTGGTCGACGATGGAACGCCTTGGCCAGCCCATCAACGCGATCTAGTTCTCTACTACGAGGCAACAACCCACCCAGGCGCCTACTTACCTCACGCTTGGCTAGAACTTGAGAAGAAGCGTATTTCAATCTTGGACATCTTTGAGCATGGAAGTTTCGGTCTTGTGGTTGGTATCGGCGGTAAGCCTTGGGAAGCCGCAGCTGCTACGGTAAGCAGTGAGTTGGGTATCGCGCTGCCTGTCTACTACGTTGGTTATCGTTGTACTTATGACGATGTCTTTGGAGAGTGGGCTGGTCGACGCGAGATAACTGACCGCGGCGTTCTGCTTGTTCGGCCGGATCGTCACATTGGTTGGCGCTCTGCTGATCGACCTCAAGATCCGACAGCGGCGTTACGCTCAGCCCTGTGTCAGATCCTCTCGCGTCGAACATAACAGTTCTGCCTGATGAGAGCACAGATCAAGTATTGTCAGATGGGAAATGGTGGAAAGGCACAAGAACTGAAGAGGGAGAGGTGTGCCTTTAGCATAGATAGTATATTGATTGGAATTATTTGCCCACAAGATGTTGTGCAGCCGTGATACCATAGTTTTCAGATTTCCTCTGTTAAGGAGTGCCCTCATCACTTCACGACAGTACCCTGGTCTGGATACGCGTATGCTATTTATGGCTCCAAGGTTGCTATTGGATGTGAGTCTGGGCGGGCTATTATCCTTGGGTTTCCCTCTGATGTTCAAAACCCGTATGCAAAAGGAATAGAAGGTTATGTACCGGTGAGGGCGACAACTGCGGCTGCGGCTGCCGCAGCGGCGTTTTTAGGGTTATACGGCCGATTGAATAGTATTCTTAGTATTATATTTGTAGATATAGCATTCACAGAGTATCGTCTCTTAGTTAGGTAGGCAAGAAGTAATGCTTTTTTTCTCCTATTTTTTTATGTAGCTGGGTAAGAAAGAGATCCTCCAGCTCATGGGCTTCTCGGCTCCATGCTCCCAATTCACGGACGCGCTGAAGTGATTTAGGACTCATTACTGATCATGTGATGAAACGAGAAAATATTTATTGTATCTAACCCCCATCTATTCCAAAGCACTTACGCTACCATGGTTTACGGGATTGACATGGCCTCAGAGCCATCATCCCTTCAGCGCCTTCTGAATCTCCTGAGAAAGGGCATCAACATCAAAAGTCCCAATAGGACGACCTGCCCATTCAGTGATCTCAGTGATAGCTCCCAAAACACTCTTGACGCATGCAACCGAGTTCCCAATTCCTAGCGTGGCCTTGATATGGCTCTTTGTCTGCCGAGTAGCCCCCAATGCTGCTATCGAAGCCGCAATGATCAAGTGCGACTCTTGAGGCTGGAAAATCTCTTCGTTGGCTTTCGAAATTAGATAACCCCATGTAACGACTGTTGAGCAGGTGACTAAAGCGACCAGGTTAGTCAAACGATGGCTTCTGAATGATGTACGGCGGTTAACTTACACAGATCCGTAAAGTATTTGTCCATCAAGTTGAAGATATCCGAGTTCCCAACTCCGCTGTAGATCCTAGAGCGAAGTTCACGACCTTTTTTGACATCATCCTCATCAACTGTAGTCTTCCGAAGAACCCGGGTCGAGGCATACGCAGGTCCTTTCCGCTGCACAACGCCAATCATACCATAACATGCGGGAATACAGGTCGGCATTCCAATGTATGGAAAGACAATAGTGATGGCTTCTCTTAGGCAAAGAAATATTTTTTCGGAAGTTTCCGGAGTTGAATCGAATGTGACATCATCGAAGAACTTTCCGACAACGTCTGCGCGGCCAACGGCGCAACATGCTGCCGCCTATTGAATTCGTTAGTTAGTGATCTCATATGTATAGGTCCGAGTGGTGGTGGTCTGGAAAGTAGTACTCACAATGATTGCATGGCTGTAGCTCTGTAGCTCGGGGTGAGAAGTGGTCAACTTGGAGTTGAGACTCAAAAAGAGGTCTCTATCGTATGGTCGTGCGTCGGCCTTGACATTAGTAGAGACATACTTTTTGTCCCATTCGGACATGAACGAATCCGTTTCCCAATCAACCATTTTGTGTCGCTTGTGTCGATGATTTTGGGCCAAACGGTGGCTGTTTGCTCGAGGATGAAGGACCAGACGGTACTTCAAGAGAAGACAGAAATTCAGTATATACAGTATGTTCCGAGATGATTTGTGTCTCTCTTGCCTGGAAAATGCGGAGGTGAGGGGTGTTGGTGGTTCGTTCCGGAACGTTGGCGGATTTTCGGCAGTAATTCCGATCATGACCATGACGAGTGCAGAGAGGCTTAGAACTCACAGACAGCATGACATAATCCCTATTGATGCTTAGATCCTTTAGAGAATCTTCGGGATTGTTTTGCAACACGGCTGAAAACCTCCGAAAGGTTCTAGTTTCGATTACCCTCGTTATGCCAAGTCATACCATTCGCCCCAGAGGCAGACTCAGGCAGTGCGCATATTGCGATCGCGTTTTTACCAAGGAGGAGCATCTAAGACGCCACCAGAGAGCACGTATGCTGAACCAGTTAGGGCCCCTCAAGCTTGGGATCGTGGCTAACGCGGTCACAGACACGGGTGAGAAGCCCTTCAAATGCCGCACTTGTGGGAAAAGTTACGCTAGGAGGCAAGTATCGTAATAACGCTTTGGTGTGAATGATATGGGAAATAGTGACTGACCCGTGTACAAAGTGACGTTCTTTTCCGTCATCTGCAAACCCATTCTCTGGGGGACGATATCAGCCACCGGTATGCGGAAGCGTCCAAGGGTGAACGTCCAAGAGATCAAACCAGACGCCATTCTCTTGATTCCGCCGTTGAAGGCTGTAATACTTCAATCAGAGGCAACAAAATCTCCACATCAGAGCCCGAGCAACGACCCAGGGCAACACCCAGCACACGAATCCTTAGAAGCGACCAACGGCCCTCTCATGCTCGGTCTTTACCATCGGCTGTCCACTCTCCAACGCTAGCAACATCTTATCAACAATCACCATCACAGACGATGGTCGATGAAGACACAGACACCAGAATGCCTTCTGCTGGATCCCAGAGACCAGATGTTGCACTTGAGGATAGTCTGAGTGAAATTCTATTCGACGATGGCGACATCATGCAACTAGTACCTGATCTTATCCCCCATGGTGTGGTTGTCTCCGAAGCTAGCGCCGACAGCTCAAACGATCAATGTGCTCCGAACCTCCTTCACATTATCCATGTTGATAAGCCGGAGTTACCTCGCCAGCATATGATCCAAAGCCAAGCAACGAGGTCGATACAAGATGTTGAAAGCAACCAACGGGAAAGTCAGTTGGACCGTTTGCCGTTTGACATTTCTCAGATGCTTAAGTCGCAACTGGATATCGAGCTCGATTCAACGTTTCAGCTTGCAGAGAATACCCAACAAGATTGTTCTCGCAATGACCAACACTTTGAAATGTTTTCGTTTAGTGAAGGGCACGTATCCCTATCCAGCGACTTTCAGTTGAGTTTCAACGTGATGGAGCCAATGGGTTACACCGACTTCACAAGTTCCGCGCTGCCATTATCGATGGCTTCTCCTGGCAACAAGTTCATCGACAAAGAAACAACCAACAGAAGTCCAATGCTCTTTTCTCCGGGGCGAGTTCAACAGATCCAACGAGTATGGTCCAGGCAAACGCCAAAAACGGCACCTCGTCTCATCGGATGTCTGTGGAAAGAAGTCATTCATCACAAGGCAGACAATATTTTTACGACACCACAGAATCTCAGCCCCAATTATACATCTTCTCCGCCCACAAACCACCGACTATCGCGTTATATGGACGAACAATGCAGAAGTCGTCTGATAAGGTACTGCAAAGAACTCGAAGCCCCCACCAATCCATCGACTCCCACACCAGACTATACGTTTCCTATTGTAGAGATTCTCAACTCCAGTTTGGATTTCTTCTTTCAATTCTTCCATCCAATCTTGCCTTTTATGCACAAGAGCACATTTGAGGCCGGAAATACGCCAAGTTCGCTCTTGCTTGCCATGTGTCTGGTTGGCCTCTCTTATTTAGATCGGACGCGTACGAGAGCCTTTATCACCCGATACCTCCAGGTAATTTCTCCTCTTTTCCTCCAATCAATTTTGACGCAGCAAATTCTGATACACTTTTTAGAAACTGATGGGCGCCTGTCTTGGCGATCTGGCATGTCAGGCTGTTGGCCAATGTGCGCCATTCGAACTGCTCACAACTCTTGCGTCTATGTTGATCGTGGCGTATCTAGCTCTAGGCTTCCGTGTATGGGATCCCTGCGTGGACTTACTTCCTTCATCATATTGAACTCCCACTGACATGGTCAGGATGAAATCGATGAGTGTCAGGCGCATATGATCTGTGCGGAGATGCTTCGCGTAAGCCATGACAAAGTTTATCATCGTACGCGACAAATCGCTGAATGAGCCTTTTGACTAGATCGCAGACAGACAGGGCCTATTTGCAGCGAATGAAGGCGACGATCCAGCCACTGAGCTTCATCAAGTTCCTTCAGATTCGGGTAGCCTTTGGAAGGCCTGGGCACGGGTCGAGTCTATCAAACGGTACGTTTCCCTCTTTTGTGAAGATAGTCAACTAATGAAATTAGTCTCATATTTTGTTTCACATGGCTTGATATGGCATACGCCCGCCTCATGAAAAGGGCTGGGGTCATTGACATAGACAAGATGGAGCTTCATCTTCCGTGTGATGATGAACTTTTCAATGGTTCAACAACATCCGCAAGCTTTCTGCCGGCTATCCAACAGGGCGAACAGCTGACAATGCCACGAATCAACATGTGTAATATCCATGCAACTTCACCATCGACGCTCAACAACAACTCGGCCCAGATCCTACTTCGCGCACTGTACCTCAAGGTTATGGCTACTCGCTCTAGACTTATGGAGAAAGCCCCACGTCCAGAGCTGCGTCAAGTCAGTCCCATCGAGGCGTTTGCTATGGATAGCAAAGCCAAGAGCATACTATCTGATGTCCTGTTACTACCAGCTACACACGGAAGCATTCTAAGCGGCAGAAATCGAATGAATGCACTGGGCTGGAATTACTTATGCATAACACTTACTGCAGATATCGACCTACTCGAAATTGCTTCCGGTCGCGATGGCTTAGAGGCTGCTTCGGAAGCCCTAGTACGTGTTGTGAAATGGTCCCAATCAACAAGCGCTCGAAGGGCAGTACTCCATGCAGCGCAAGTATTTGACATTTTGGATTCATCGAGGATCCGCGAATCACACCTTACTCGACCTGATCTTGTCCTTTTTGTTTCGGCGCTGGTGATTAGTCAGTACGTTCTTGTATGCAACCATAATAACGTCCCTCTGGGTGCCCCCACGTTCGAGCTGCTGCAAGACATGGATTGGACCCAAATAAGAGATGAGGGCCTAGGAGCTGTCACGGGGTTTCTTCTCCCTAGTTCACCGTTAGAGCATCGACGAGCACCAACCATGTCGAATACACCACAAAGCTTCTTGCAGCAGGGCGGTCCCATCTCCTTTGGCGGAGAGTTTCAGAAATTCGGACACATAGCCGCAAGAAGAATGGCGAGGAAATTCGCTCACTTGATGGATGGTTTCGGTAAATGGGATGGATGCAGCTATTCCCGACTCCTTAGGGCTATGTGTGGGTTTGTGGGTGAGGATGATGGAGAGTACTAGGTCAAAGTCAAGACTGCGTTACGTCACCGTCACAGCTACTATAACACAAGGTAGGTAGTTGAATTTGACATTTTACTTTTGCCGGACCAGGAACATTTCAACTCTATTGATCCGCCTGACAGCGGCTAAGAATTGCGTCAAAATTGCTGCTTGAGTTTGCCATGATCAAAGTTTGAGTCCTTAAGCGCTTGAGCCGTGCACTAACAGACGCTCTCCAATGGGAATGAAAGTCTTGCCGTGCGGTACACCAGTAGGCGTTCCAAAGACCAACTGTGCTTTCAATGACCACTGAGGCGAAATACCCCACTGTCCAACGATTCTCTGATCGATAATGGGATTAATATGTTGCAAATTGCATCCCAAGCCCTCAAGACTGAGCGCCGTCCACATGTTGATTGCTTGCATGGCGTTGTTGTGCTCGGAAAACTGCAGGAGATGCCACGTAAATCGCGGATTCTTGACCTGATATTTACGAATGACGTCCAGATCTTCAAAGAAAAGAATCTACCAAGCATTAGAAACCGCCTAAGCTTCTGAGTCTTTGGAGGAGTCTTGACCGTGCCGTATCCAGCCTGGCGCTGCATCAATTTCTTCTCATACTCTTGATATGTAGCTTCTGACATGGTAGCCTTGAAGCACTCTTTTGCCATGTCCCAAAATTTGACGTGCTCATCTTTGAGGAGAATGACTAGTCGAGTAGACTGACAGTTGAACGAGCTAGGCGTATGTTTGGCTACCTCGGTGGCGATCTCCACAATTCGAGCATCGGTGATTGGTGACTTGGCTTCGAGTGAATAACAGGTTCGACGGCTCTTGATCTCGGCGAGGAATGTGTCTGCCATTCTGTAGGGTTTGAAAAAATGTTGAGGGTGGATATGAACTCGCGAGGAATTATTGACAGCAAAGAGGAAGAAAGGTAGATGTCTAAGGGTTCCTGAAATTTCGATTCATGGTGCCAACATTGATAACTAACTCAATGCTCCCCAGGCCTAACGTTAAGGCCCCACGATTGCTGCCCCATGTTGTGGGGGCCGCATGTCCTGGGTCCCCCACATTCTAGAGTGTGGTGCCCCATCTCGTCCTCCCTCATTGCGTCGCCTTGCGCCACGCGCTATGGTGGGGATGACTAAATAAACTAGACTCATCCTGAGTGTTAAGAGACTCTCTATCTTCACTGTTGTTGTTCCATGTGCCTCGAAACCTCTTTGCTAGCACACTCTTGAACACAAACGTATCCAAACCTCCCCAACAATACTACAACCTTTCAATATGTCGAAAACCGTTCTTGTCCTCGGTGCAACCGGCACTCAAGGTATGTTCACCACTCATAAACACCTTAACTCACTTGGCTGATCCCACACAGGCGGATCTGTTGCAAAGCTGCTGCTTCAGTATCCACAACAGTACAAAGTCCGATGCCTTACCCGGAACCCAGATTCAGACAAGGCCAAAGCATTGGCTGCACAGGGAGCCGAACTCGTCAAGGCAGACTTGACTATTCCTTCGACCTTGCCAAATGCCTTTAAACATGTCTGGGGCGTCTTTGCTGTCACTGACTTCTATGATACGGTCAGTCACTTTGGATCAACGTACTGGATCGTTTAGCTCATGTGTGTTTTTAGGCCGTGCTCGATGATCCTATGAGCGAGGAAAAGCAGGGTCAGCATATCGTAGAAGCGTCAGTGGCCGCAGGCGTTGAGTGCTTCTTATGGAGCACACTCCCAAGTTCCCGCGAGATCTCCGGGGGCAAGTTTGTGACTCGATTGTATGAAGGTAAGACATTAACTCCTTGCAAGAGAGAGCGTGAATCAACCAATTCTAGGCAAACAATCCGTCGACGCCGTCATCCGGGCAGCTGGCCTCAAGGGATGTTTTATCCGCACTGGGAACTTTTATGAAAACATGATCTTGCGTAAATATGCCTCTTACGATAAGGACACGGATGTTATCACCATGACCCGACCCATCATTGGGCCCGATGCGGAACGTTGGTGAATTTCTCCCAGTTCTAGAAGTCGGATCATTGATCAATGTTCTAGTCACGTCACTTTATGTCGAAAAAGATCTCTCGGCTGTCTGCAAAGCTGTCTTCGATCAATGGGAGATCAAAAAGGGTAGTCTTGACGGTAAATATTTCCTCGCTAGTGGGGCCCGCGAGACCATGGGACAGATCAACGCTGTACTCGAGAAAGGTACGTGTCTTACACAAGCTATTAAAGGATACGTATACTGACAATAAAATTTAATTAGTCTCTGGAAAGAAGGTCATTTACAAAGTAAAGCCGACATGTGGCATTCCAGACCGCGACATCATGTTGCAGCTGTACAATAACGTTGGCATGTACCCTGGAGTCGAAATCCCGCCCCCTGAGGTGCTTGAGCTGGGGGTGAAGCTCCACACCGCCGAAGATTTTATTAGGGAGAGATTGCTTCCACATCTTGGTATTTCGCCTGTGAATTAGACAGGCACCACAGAGAAGGAAGACATGGGTCGGGGTCTTCAATCGCGATGATCTGCGACGCAATCTATCATATGAGATCTTAGTCAATGATGAACCTGGAACACAGCTCTTAATTCTTTGACATGTGACATGCTATGAAAATTAGACCAAGAGTGAAGCCCAGGATGATGCTGGTTGAATGGGGCAGCTCCAGACCCTTGAGTCGCTAGTCCGCACAGTAAAACAGAAGCGGCCTCCGGCATGTCATCGTCCGTGTCTCCTCTGGTTAGAGATCCCTAAGCGAAAGGTCTGGACTCCGAAAGCACGAAACTCTATTTAATCCAACAAGGAATATCCGGAAATTCCGTCCAGAATTCCGGCTCCGCAACCAATCCCACCGATGCATCACTGATCTGGGGTAGAGACTAGCTTCACACTAATCCACGAAAAGTTTGGCAAGCGAGCCTCAACTCGCGGGGAAACGAGTTCGCGGGGAAGCGGGGAAGCGGATCCTACGGCAGTCATCTGTCTTGATCTCTTCCTTGCAACCTTGCTGCAGTAACTGTCTGTTGCCGAGGGCCCGGAGCCAGCTTCACTTCTCCCTGTATCCATTCGCGCCGCGCTTGTCACGCTTTATTCCCCTCTCCGTCATTCTTCAGTTTGGTTCCGACACAATGTCGTCGTCAGAGACCCAGGACCGTAGCGCTGGTAATGAAGACGGCGGTCAGGATTCCTCAGGGGCTCATGAGGCCCCCGCCGTCGCACCCTGTGATGGCGAGAATGGAAACGAAAAGCGAGGCGATGTCGTCCAAGTCGCCACAGGCACCGATGCTGGTTCTGAGAGACCGGAGCGTCCGGTAAAGAAGATGAAGAGGGGGAAATACATATCTAGAGCCTGGTATGTCAAGCTTGCTGCAGTTTGTTGACGCCGAACAACACATTGACGATCCTTGCATAGCACTTCTTGTCAGCAACGCAAGATCAAGGTCGGTTCTTTTCTACTTCCTCCCCCCCCGACCTTCAATCTCTCATGCTGACTCGTTGAGCAACATCAAGTGCGAAGGTGGAGATCCATGTCGTCAATGTCTAATAAAACAGCTACCATGTCTGTCATCCGCCCCAAGAGGAAGCGGACAGCAGGGTCGACGAGACTCAAGAGTGACAGCTGGAGAAATCCATGTCCAACCTGGAATCGGGCCAGTTCCTAGCTCAGCTGAAAGGTAAGAGCTCTACATCTAGCCCCAGATTGAGCATATCAGCTCATGTATGATAGTACCATCAGTTCCGAGATCTTAGCTCGCTTGGACGCTGTAGAACGACACTTGCGCCTCATGCGACCGCCCGGCCCCGACCCTCCTCTCAATCACATTTCTCCCGACGAGCAACTCAAACATTCTCCTGCGAAGCTTCAGAGTGCCCTAGAGGCAGACGGTCAGACGTTTGCCGGGGAGATAACGATGAATCCAGCGTTCGAAGACGACAATGACACGTTGGACCACAACAGTGTTGTATCTTCAGGATTGCGCCTCGAGCACTCCTCACCCGCCTCTTCCTTCCACCCCCAGGCAACGTCTCCAGGGGAGTTGGGTGTTCGAAAGGGAAGGTGGTGGTTTGATAGCATCCTCGCACAACACGGCGTCACCATTGACGAGAACCAATCGAGATATTACCTACAAGTCTACTTGGAGGAGATTCATCCCATGTATCCATTCATCCATCCTCCAGCAATATGGGAAACGTTCAATGAGATGTGGCAATACTCAACTCCCTGGCCCACAGCAGAATCCCCAGAAGGAGAACATATGCGGGTTTCGATGGCCTTGGTGTGCTTCTGCCTAGCTCTGGGGAGATGTAGCATTTCGTCAAGGATTGCCGATCCAAGTGGTGTCTCATCGTCTGGCTGGAGCTTGTATTGTGTTGGGAAGAGTCTCCTTCAGGATTTGCTTGAGACTAGCAACACGGCTACGAAGTCCTTGCTTATGCTGCAAGTTCTGATCGTGAGAGTAAGTGGCATACACTTGTTGAAAGTGTGTTATAGAGTAGCGATGCTTACTTTCTCCAGGTCATCTACCTGTTTCGTCTGGACGCGAACCAGAAAGCTGCAAGGGTCCTAGCGCTCACAGTGTCCGTTGCACACACCATAGGAATACACCGTCAAAGCACCATCGACAACATGCCTGCATTCTACAACCAACTATATTGTCGGGCATGGTGGGTGATATACATGATCGACCGTCGAATAGCCCTCGAGTCAGGCAAACCATTCCTCATTCAAGACAGCAACGTGGACACAGCACTACCAATCGACCTCAGCGACGAATGGATGACGAGATTTTCGACAAGAAATGAGACCATGGCAGAATTACAGCACGAGATCACAGCTGAAGTCGCTCGAGACATGTTACCCTCGCCAATACCTTATGTTGTTGCCATGATTCGATATTCTCGTGTGGCAGGAAAGGCCTGGGAGGTCTTGTACGGCGTCAAAGCATCTAATGCCCCTACGTTTGCCATGGTTGAATATGTCGATACTGTCCTTTGCAAGTTGCTAGATACAGCTCCCAAAAACCTGAGATACGACCCAGATGAACCCTACGAATCCCAATTCAGCACGAGCTTGCGATGGCAGATCAAACAGACTGTTATTCTGTCTACGGTATGTCCTATAGATTGCGAGCCTATTCTTTTCCCCATCAGCTAACTTTTGAGGTAGTGCTGCACATATCTTCGCCTCTTAATACGAAGGCCACTTTTACCCAGTTCGAGACCACTGAACCTCACTGAGGAAGACGACCTAGAATCATCCATCGAATGCGCCGGCCTCGCCGCAAAGATTCTCACCGCCCACCAAAACATCAAAGATGACCTCATCAAGTATAGCTTCGCTCTCAGTCACTACGTCACAAGCTGCGCCATGATTATGATCGCACTGGTTTCCAGGGAAGTGGGCTCCAAGAAGAGATACGGTTCTCTCGTGTTGGCAGCGACACAATCTTTGAATCTTTATAGCCACAAGGTCTGGGTCTCTGGAAAGATGACGCGATGCGTCTCTAGGCTTAGTCGACTGGTACAACAAACTCTGGCAGGCAACATGAATGATAATCACGGGCGGATGAGCCCAACGAGCGTGCGACGGGACTCGAGAGCCGGAAAACCGCTGCAGCAACTTACACCCCAAGCAGAGGATCAAGAGCCCTACCGGATTCCATCTAGATCAGGGACTTCCATTATCCATTCAAATGACCTCGATGGTTCCATCGATACGGGAGGCGTACGAAGGGAACAAGGGTCAGATGCATTCTCATACAACGGTGACTCAAGTATCACACCAGTCGAGAGATCAAGATCAAATTTCAGAAAAAATGAACAGCCCCCCGCACCATGGATAGCTGGCCCAAGCAGCGATAGTCGGAACAGCTGGGTAATGTCAGATTTCAACTTTGAAACATTCGGAGAGCGATTTGGATCAAATGGCATGGGCTTCTCAACGTTCCCAGGCAACGAGAGACTCGATACAACGAGAGATGTCAATTCAGTTGGTGATCGGGATTATGGTGAGGCCAAGCTGGGCGTTTTGGGTCTCAATGGCGCCTTTAATCTTGATATGGATATGGACCCTGCTTTGATGGATCTCTATGATACTTCGACGATGGATCTTGATATACTGGGTTCAAATTTGTTATGAGATGAGATTAATGAGAATTTGAATTGAAAGGATAGCCGAGACCGGAGTGCAGATGCGATGTACGGGTAGGCACAATAGTCTTCGACGCAAACCTTGATTAGCTTCTTTTTCCTTGCCACGTGGTTCTTTGACAAGCGCGCGTTTCGGACATTAATTGCGTCATGAGAGCGGAATGACATTGTGGCGCTTTTTGACACAGATAGGTCGACACCCTCTCTCAAAGTTTCACTACCCGACACTTGGCTGATAGCCCAACACCCCAACTTGCTAGGTTGACTCGCCTGGGGCGGCCAACAAGTGATTGGAGCATAGTGAAGCTTCCGATGCCTCCATCCGATAGTAGGTCGAGGTAATTTGAGTTTCACGACTATCTTGGAAATCTTTAGGAAAGCCAGAACCACTTTGATTTTTCTTCACTCTGATGATATCCAATACCAGTTGCGACATGAAATCTGACTCTTCAGGCCCAGTCCTGTTGGAAGACATTGGAGGCGCATCAGTATATCCAACATGCCTCCCATCAACACTGGGATTATTGCATCCATGCGCAACATTTGAACTGCTCAAATGATCTTTTCCCTTTCCTTAAGTCGGACATTGAAACCTGCCTGTCTCACAAACCAAGCATTATGCAACTTCCAAGGCGTCTCTGGATCCACCAACTCAAGCTAGAAAAAACTCAAATGTCAGACTCTACTCTCTCATAAGTTGCTGGGATTACTAACCTCAAACCTTCTTAGAATTGTCGGGACAAGCTTGTAAAGCTCAAGCAAAGAAATATTCTTGCCGATGCAAGTCCTAGCTCCAGCACCAAAAGAGAAAAGACAGTTGCTCATTCGTCGTCGTTGTTCTGGAGTCGCGTCTATCCAGCGTTCGGGTTTAAAGTCGGCGGCATCAGACCCAAACACTTGGGCGTCTTGATGAATGACCCATGCAGAGCATCCAGCGATGGTACCTCCGGGTAGAAAATGACCAGCAATCGTGACTCCGTTGGGTGGTACTATCCTTTCCATCGTGAGTCCCACGGCAGGATGACAGCGCAGAGCTTCGTTAATAACAGCGCTGAGGTACGGCAAGTCTCTGACTTCTTCCCATTGAGCAAGTCCATCCTCTCTCGAGAACCTCCCAGCTTTGCTCTCCCTAGCAAGTTCATCAAGCAATTTATCCATCTTTGAAGGATCCCTCAACAAGTAATAAAAGACAGCTCTCATCGTTATACCGGTCGTATCGGAGCCCGCAAACATGTTGGCAACAGTCAAGGCGAGAACCAATTGTTCCGTGATGAACTCGGGATCCTTGGCTCTTGCTTCTTTGAACCGATTCAAAAAGTCTCTTCTTGGAGTTTTCGCATTTCCTGATTCTTCTTCGCGTTGACGTTCAATGACATGCTTTTTGGCGAATTCTGCAACGGGCGCACTCGAGTTGAGTAGACCGTTCTTGGCCATCCAGATCTTGATGGGATTTTTGATAAACAAGCGATCGAGGAAGGGAATTTGGCCAACCTGGCAAACAAATCAAATGTCAGTCAGTCACTATAGATATAATCCGAGCTGAGCGGATACTTTACTTACCCATGACACATAATTCAGAAAGCCTTCCAAATCTCGAATGATGTTATCAACATCACGACCCGTCTCCACAAAACCCAACCGCTTGGAAAAAGTTAATTCACCAATGACGTCAAACGCATAGTATTGAAGCCAAGCCCCAAAGTCACATATGCCCTCGTCCCCTGGTCGGTCGGCAAAGCGAGACTTGAGCTGTTTGAGAAACTCGGTCGAAGTGGAATCGACAAATGGTTCAAAGGCAACCAAAGTGCTCATGGCGTAGGCATTCGAGACGGATCGGCGAAGTCTTGCGTGGTATCTGTCGTTGGCAGTGTTGAACATGGTTTCAAGTCTGTTTCCCTTGGCTAAGGCTTGTTGCACGGGGTAGAAAGCCGACTGTACATGTAGCGTTAGCAACCAACTCTACCATTTGGGGCCCTTAGATAAAAGTTTACCTTTGAATATCCAGAACTTGGACTGTAGATGATCTTGATCGCATCTGGATCCGCTACAGACACAGCTCGCGGACCCAATCTAACCATCGGACCATACCTTTTGTGCAATTCAATGTGCACCTCCTGGGCACGTCGCCCTCGAACAATAAAAAGTCTCCATAAGTCTGTGAACCCCGCTAGCCACGGGCCAGGGACATTGTTTAAGCCTTGTCCGTACTTGTTCACGAGAAGGCGGAGAAGGATGCCGGCAAGGAGCCATAAAGTGGCTGTGGCAAAGGAGTGAGGGATCAGAAGCTCGAGAATCATATTTGGAAGAAATTATTGATGATTGGCTTCTCTGAGGCAGCGTGCGCAGTTCAGGACTAAAAAAGTAAGGCATGTTTTAATATTATCGTTGGTGTGTTGATCGACATCACGGAATGTCTCCGGAACTTTCTCCGGTCTTCTTCCGGTAAGCCCGGAATGCATAACAATAGAACATGACAAAGCTTAATAGATGACGACAACAAAGTGGGAAGAATATTCATAAACAATTGATTCACTTCAAATTGTAAACGTCCAACATAAAAATCATTTTATTTCGTCATAGAGTGGTGTTACCGATCAACAAGAGGCCCTGTATGAACGGGCTGGTTTCCTCTTGCTGCTATGAGAGGCATTGCATCAAATGATTAGCTTGATGGTTAGATTTTAAGCTCGACTAGTATACAATGGTATTCCGGAATTCATATCTCGGAACTGAACACCAGTGCCGTAGCCACCATGTCGAAAAGGATTCAAGTTTACGTCGCTTCTTGGGGCCATTCCGGCTTCTTGTCATCAATCCCGTACAGCTCACATCTGCAAATTCATGCATAGGCCAGGGGCCACGGGGTGTGACTCCGGCTTGACGCAGATAAAAGCTGTCGTCTGTACGGCCCCATGTCGTGGGGCATCCGAGAGAACCGCCAAGGTATCTTCACCCACATTAGCATCTGGGGCATGTAAGTGCAATACCTGGGCCACAATTATCCGCATACAATTACTAAAATTCTTGATTAAGTAGAATATTCCTGATATACCCTATCAACTACCAAAATACAGCTTTCAAGCGCTCACCTTGCAACTTGCCGCAAACACCCAATGGATCCCTCACCGACAGATACCCATTCCACGAACACTACCAGTGGCACACCCATCAAGCGATACATAACAGGCCATGATCACGAAATCGGGCAAAGCATTTACGTCGACGCCCCAGAGCTGCACTACTTCCCGGTACCAGGTTTCGGCACAGCAGCCCGCTCCTACGCCACGACGAAACTAGCGCCCAACCTAGCTAATGACGAGGATTTGAAGGCGCATCTCTCACATGACTCTGTTGTCGGTCGCACGAGGCAAGAAATAATCGTGCCTCCTACCAAGTTGAACCCCCACACGGGAGAGATGGAACTAGGAGGAGCCAATGTCGTCAACTTGGATCTTGACCCTGGTGCGGTAGGGCACATGCACAGGACTGTGTCTCTGGATATCTCGACCTGCGTGATGGGTGAGGTCTACCACGAACTTGACAGTGGGCAAAAGGTTCTACTGAAAGCTGGGGTAAGTTCTGTGTTTCTTTACCGGCCATGAGACTGTAAACGAATCTTCTACCTCTCGTTTCAAGTTGCTTTCCATGCTTTGTTTTATAGACCTTGGCGCTTTGACAATGTCCTGACTAAAGAATTCATTATTTGAACAGGATCATATAATCCAGCGTGCAACCATGCACAGGTGGATCAACGCCTCCAAAGAGCACCGTGCTCGAGTGATCGCAGTTCTCCTTCCCTGCCAACCTTTCAAACTCAAAGATCAATACGTTGAAGAGGAGCATAGATTTGTTCAAGACTAGTGTAGCTCTCATTTTCCTATTTAATAGAGGGGGAACTGGATGTAGTAATTTGATGCACAAGGAAGGCCGCATTGGGCCATCAATGCTCCTTGTCTATACGCCTCGCCAGCCAACTCGATGTTGTGGCCTGGCTCGAGCAGGGCCCGCTGCGTACAGAGCATGATTTTCGTATTGAGGTTATGAATTGAGAGTAATGTTATATTCTCCTTGTGGTTACTCTTCGATCTTCTGGTTCAGTTATCCTATCTCGAGCCGGGCTTCAGCTACAACAAGGACACGTTTCCAATATATCAGATAAATTCAACACAGCAACTACTTTGGATTAACAAAACAGGGCAAAGCCTTCATCTCTCAAGAGCCAATACCGCCACTTCATCCGGCATCACGTCCGGAGTTTACGGGGGCCAACGCTCGTCAACGGCTCTATGGTCGAGATAACAGTGCCTCAACATCCGATTCCTCTCTCGTACACGTCAACGTGCACCGATCTTGATAGCTATCCCTTTCCCTGAAGCCTTCATTTTAGGATGTGCCGTCTCTGTTTGAGAATCAAGAACGTCCATGCTAAGCCGTTGCGCTCCCTTCCCGAGGTTTCCAGTCAAAGCTCTCAAGCAATAGCTCACGCCATTCTGGCAATGGGGGAGGCAGATGAATGTCCCTGGGTTGTGCCCTAAAGCGGCGAGCTTGCCAGAGGAATAAAGGTACAGATGAAAGCTCCTCGGTGACTTTGTGTATTCTGTCGGCATCCCAAAATTGTCCCGGGTCAAAGTTGCAACGGATGACTGAGGTCTGGTTGATCAAATGCTCCATGGCTTCTGGGAATCCCTCTTTGACGAATCCATCTTTGAAGAAAAATGGCGGAGAATCGCCCTGAACAAGTCGTTCTCGATACGCCATCTCCCAGGCAATATCTTGGTGGACTACCTGCTGGAAAATGTCGGAGCATGTGTTGACGTCAGGTTCTCCGTCAAGGACCAGTGTGAAAGAAGTCGATGGCATTCCCGCATCCACAGCATCTAATGCCTCCAGTAACCAACCAGATAGGCATCGAGTAATAGACCGGGTCGTGAGTGGGATATCCTCGTCGTGGGTTTTTTCTACCATGTCTACCAGGTCTGAGAGGCCCGGCACATCGTGAAAGGCATTATGAAACAGACTGACGCGGCGCTCAATGCGAAGGTTAGGATTCTCCTTGCAGAAAGGAATGAGCCCATGGACATGGCACTCGGGGTTGTGCACCGAGACGTGATCCTCATTCAACAGCACATTCCTCAAATGCTGGCGCTTTTGATTCGGAAGACGCTTAAGGAACCAGATAGCAACGGCCGCCGCCGAGAAGCGGAATTTCTCACGAAAGAGCCAAGTGGCCTCAGGTCCATCGGGTCCATCGGGGCCATCGGGGCCATCGGATTCATTGCCTTCGTCGAGTTCATCCAGGTCATCGAGTTCCTCGGGTTCATCGCTATCAGAAGCCTCGGAATCAGTGTCCAAGCGTGCAGGCCATGGATGCCAGTCGTCGATCTCCTTCCACGCGGCACTGTCTTTGAAGAGCTGCCCTATGCTTCTGAGCAAAGAAGACTCGGGCATGGCCCACGGCTCCAACCAGATGTCCTCGAGTCTACAGGGCGACTGAGAACCCCTCCATCTTGGAAATGCACGGTTACTCAGTTTGGCAAATCGCCCCTCATTTTGCTGCTTCACAAGCTGAAGAGTATATGTGATGGCTTGCTTGATCATGACAGAAGGGTTGGGCCACTCTGCTGCCGAGATGAATTCAGAACTGGCACTCATGAGGCCACGAGATGGCATGTGCAGCTTGGTAAGGCGCCGCCAAAATTCCAAAGAAGGGCCACCAATCAAGGGACTTATGTGGGTTTTCTGGCCATACGCCTCTTGGAATCTCTTCAGTACTTTGTCCAGGTATGGCAGAAAGCGAGGAAACTTGAGGGCGATCTGAGAATGTATCTCAGGGGTGATGTAACGTCTGAGATGAAGCAAAAGGTCCGACTGTACCAGGTATTGGAATGCAGATAGATACTGGAAACGGGCAGCCCATGGTCTCAGATCCTCACAAAACATTGTCGAGAACGTGATCGAGTTGAGTTTCAAGGGCAAATCGTTCGTATCGGCAGCGATGGATCGGCAGCTGTATGTCAAAGAGAGTTCGATGAAACCTCCATCGACGGTCGTGAGCTTCTTGGATTTGGGGTTGAAGACATATCCACCCTCCACCGTAAAGTAGTGGCAAAATATTGCACGTCGGAGCTCATAAGGGAGTGTGAGGAGGTTGGCCGGACGAGGCATAGCTTTGGAGGGCGGTTGTTTCTCTAGAGAGTCCATGGATGTCGTGGCAGCAGCCATCGTGACAGCAGATGCCTTTCGGGTAGTTGATCAGAAGACGCAGGCAGCGAGGGTGGCTGATAACCTCTTGGCGATAATTCGGTGACTGTTACTGGTGGTTTAGGCGTCGTCATTGATCGGTGAGGAAGAAAGAAGGTAAGCCTGTTCTCAATCGACTTAAGGGGAGCGCCTGGGTTTTGTTTGGATACGGGCGATGGCAAATAGAACCGACTGATTGATTGAGTTGCCAGAGTTGGGACTGGATTGTGTCGCCTGGGATCAGGTCGGGATTTTATCATGTGTAATCTATCTTTTGTTGGGGCGGGGCAATTTTGAGCAGCGAGTGATGAGTCATGAGGCACCCTAAAGTCAAAGTCGTGTGAAGGCTCTTTATTGGATGTCGCTGGCATGTACATAGTCAAAAGGCTGCACAGGGTCAGGGGGCGGGGGCCTTGGAGCAACTCAGCAGAAATATCATAGCTGTAACACAACTAAAGCTTATACCCAAGCCTCAATAATACAATAATAGGTTGATGAGGCTCACAACCACCATAGATGACATCCTTGATAGCTAGAAAAGAGGGGAAATAGAGTTATGATAGAGCTTCTTCTAAGTTAACCGTGAGGGATAAAAGGCGTAATCTTCACCCTTGCACTAACTCTTGATTAGCTTATGAGTATTGAAGGAACTCTTAATGAGGCAATACTAGTTTAATGAATGCCCAGGAAATATAAAAAATAACAGAGTAGCTCACCAGGGGTTAGGGATAACTAACCAGTTGCTAGGACCAACAACACAAGATGAAGCGACTCCATCTTCAGCCGATCAAGCGAAGCAACCAGCGCGCCGCCGCTCGGTACCGAACCTAGAATGTAAGTGCTAGAGATAAGGGAGGGTATATTTTAGGAGCAAGAGGCTAGTTAAGCTACGATTAATGCTCTGGAGATAGGCTGCGAATCTTGGTAATTTAAGGAATAGGATTAATTCCTGTCTACAATTAGAACTATTATATATATACAAAGATACAAACAAGTGTGTCCCTAATAAAGAGTAAAGGGAAATCCTTATCTATCTGTCTAAGTAATCTTATCTCAATCATTTATCTGCAGCGCTGAGTCAGCTACCTGGACCAATAATTAAGCACCATTAAACTGCCACAAATGCCTCAGGTCGAGACTTGCCCCTGAGCATGCCTACGCAGTTATATAGGCTTCGCCTACCAGCCTCCCCGCTCTTCCGACTTGGACTTTCATACTCGCAAAATCTCCGACGCTGTATTATACCAGGGTCGTCCCGCTCCTTCAACACTAGCATGACCTTGCCGACCAGGACTTTCCTCGCTTTTCAGCGAGATGGAAAGCTTTCTACTCTTCATACTAGAGTAGTAGCGGTGCAATCCTATGGGGATCTTGAGCAAAATAACCAAGATCTTTTCAAGCAAGGCACTGAGCATGATTACGCCGTCATCACAGAGCAAACCATCTTTCACCCTCAAGGCGGGGGTCAACCTTCAGATGTCGGCAAGATGACGAATGAAGCCGGAGTATGTTTTACCGTCACGACGGCTCGAATGGATGCAACAGGCAACGGTCAAGTCTTGCACTTTGGGCGATTCAACTCCCCGGACGACACATTCAGTCAAGGCCACGAGTTGACTCAGGATATCGACCTCGAACTACGCCTGCTCTATTCACGATACCATACCGCCGGCCACGTCCTCGGTTCGGCAGTCAACCACCTCCTAAAGGACAAGATCGAGGGCTTTGACGAGCTGAAAGCCTCACACTTCCCTGACTCGGCATCGTGCGAGTTCCAGGGCCTCATTGAAGGAAAATGGAAAGACGCCATTCAGAAAAAGGTGGACGAGTTCATCGCGGCAAAGATGCCGGTTGAGATTGACTGGTGGGACGAGCAAGACTTTCGCGACAATGGACTGGAGCGTCTGACGCCTGATGTGAGCTTTGTAGCTCCTGGAGAGAAGTTTCGCGTCGTCAAGATTGTCGGGGCAGAGGTGTATCCCTGTGGAGGAACCCATGTTGACACAACTGACTTGTGCGGTGAGACTAAGGTTAAGAAGATATCAAGAAGCAAAGGGAAGTCAAAAGTTAGCTACTTGCTACCGTAATCTCAAGGAGTTTAGACGGCTTCAACCCGGTTTGTTCGCGGTGGGATAGATAACTATATGTAAGCAGTGGTCTCGTTACACCGATTCAACCAGTTGCATTTTCCTGTGTGCAAAGCATCCATCGACAATCGTGCTAACATGTCAAGCCACTACTTTGAGCGTGAAACTCTTTGTCAGCGTTATAAATCATACTGGGGCTTCATTCTGTCTAGCATCAGACGATAATGCGCACTGCCACACCAAGAAAAACTCTGCTGCTGTGCCATTCATCCTCTGCCAACATGGCAAAGCTAGTGCTGCAGCGTCCGAGACATACAGCGGAACCGCTCCTCCCTGCTACTTGTAGATGATGGCAATCCTCTGCAGCTGAGCCCCAAGGTGGAGACTTGACAACAAGCCCACAGGCATCACCGGCACGCAACTTGGAGCCTTTGACATGTGACGGGCTCGTTTTGACCAGGGAGTAGAGATTTCTCCACTGTAGTGCACTCATTTGAAACGCTAAGAGGGACATGCAAGTCCACCAAACTGAATATGCATGCACATTTCAGCTGGTCCTCTCAACTCCCAACTTGGGTACTCCCCCCTGTTTCTTCCTTCTCTTTTCCTTTTTCCTTCTTTTAGTCCCATCAATGCGGTGCCACCCGCGCGGTTAACTCTTCCGTCAAAACCGAGCCCGCCAATCAATCACTTTGAAGCTTTTATCAGACCCATCAACTTAGCTACCTATGCAGGGCAGGAAAAGTTAGATCGTTCTAGACGCATCGACAAGTTCTCACGTAATTGATTCCAAGTTGAAGTAATGTCTGAGGTTCATCCATGTTACCCTGCAATCAAGCGGAGCTTTGAACCAGTAAGCGCTACTCTTCACCAACGAAGGCACGGGCTAGAATTGTCTGTTGTACGTGTACCATCGGGCTTGATTGTGCTAAATTTGTTTTTCATGCGTTTAATTTATTGTCTGCAAGGTATCCGACAAGTCTGCTGTTGCTTGGGCCTGCATTTCTCATCCAGTCACTCGTCCTCTCTTCCAACCGCATTCATGTCTGTCACTGTGATACTGGCAGCCGTTGTCCTTCCCTTGATATTCCTTTTAAAGATTCTTTTCGACTATGCTCAAAGTTCAGTTTCTTCTCTTCCAGGACCATGGTATACACGCTTCACAGATATTCCCTTTCTCTATGCCCGACTGGTCGGTACCAGCCGTCATTATCTGCAACGGCTCCACAAAGTCCATGGCTCCGTCGTGAGGGTTGGACCCAAAGACGTTTCTATCAACAGCATTGATGGCTACTACAAAATTCACGGTGTCGGTAGCCACTGCACCAAAACTCCCGTCTTCGACAAGATCCGCTTCAGCCACTCGCCTATGCTGTTCACCATGCGAGATCCTCAAGCGCATGCTCAACGGAAACGTATCCTGGGTCGAAGTCTTACCGCCGTGCGGGCGGACCAAGAGACGACAATTCGGCGGTTAGTTGAACTGGCTATTTCTCAGATCAAGACCGAGGCCGAAGACGGCAGAGTCGATGTCTACAAGTGGTGGCGATGCCTTGCGGTAGACGTCATGACTGAAATGGCATTCGGACAGTCTTTTAACTTGCTAGAGTCAGGTGGGCAAGACTCGCCAGTCTTCAAAGCCCTAGAGAAGGTCAACATGAAGGTCATGCTACAGGCCATTCTACCCGATGTCCTCATGTCATCTCTCAAGTGGTCCCCCATTACCTGGGTCAGGGACGTAGTGTGCTGCACAGAGGTCATGTTCGGGCATGTGATGGCTGCCCTCGGCGAATTGCGGCATTCACCAAAGTGCAATACCACAATGCTTGGCCGTATATTGAGTGAAGACAACAGCAAGAGCCGACAGACAGCCTTGGATGACGACGAGATGGGATCAGAGGCTGCTATGATGATAGTAGCGGGCTCCGACAGTACAGCAGCCACGTTGACATATGCTGTCTGGGAGGTTCTCCGACATCCCATTTTGAGACAGCAGGTGGAAGATGAAGTGGCAACCCTCCCTTCTGACTTTACAGCCAAAGAAGTTGAAGCTCTGCCACTGTTGAGCAATGTTCTTGAAGAGGTGTTGAGACTATACAACCCGACGGGAGCTCCCGTTGAGAGATTGGTGCCCTCAGGCGGAATGTCTATTGATGGGTGGGATATCCCCGGCGGCACTACAGTGTACACCCAGTCTTGGCTTTTATCTCGTCTAGAAGGGGTATTTGCCCAACCAGAAAAGTAAGTGCTCAGTCAACATGACGATGAATAATGACTAACTCGGAGTACTCAGATTTGACGCAAACCGGTTTGCCAATCCAACTCCAGAACTAAAGAGGGCCCATGTTCCTTTTAGTATAGGGTCTAGGAGTTGCCTTGGCATGAATCTAGCGCGGATGGAAATTCGTCTTGCTCTTGCCCTGTTCTTCCGGGAGTGTAGGGGCGCACGGCTACATCATAGCATGACGGATGACATGATGACACAAGTGGGCGAGTTTTTTATCGTGCCGAAAGGAGGTAGATGCGATATTAGCATTGCATAAATGAGAGATGGTAGAGATATTGATCGATAGACTACGGCAACCAACCTCAGAGCTTTAATGAAATAGTATTATATCAACAGACTGATATGGGATCAATTATTGAATACTTTTGAATTTTCTTCTCACTTAAAGTACGATCGTGCGGGAAAGCAAAAATAAAAATAACGATATTCTAGCTCTTGCAATATTGCAGCATCTCAAATTTTCCACGTCCAATACTTAAATCTCGCTTTACTTCACCACCGGAATCAAATAGCTAGGCTCTTCTTTACAAGCATCAAAAAACCTTGGCTTTGTTCTTTGGGCCTTGAATCCCTCCATGAACCCATTGAAGGGTAGATGACGATGCTGTCAACAGACCAGCCGAAAGAGTAAAGATCAAGCTGCGCTCAATAGCCGAAAACTGATCAAAAAGTGGATAAGGATACCTACTTGAATATTAGCGACAAACGAGTAAGCATCTAGAAACCTGCATAAACTCACCATCCATTTCGCTGGAAGCACAACTCAATCCAGCACCAATACACCAAAGCCAAGACAACACTCAAAGGCATCATACCACGAGCCGTGATTTTCCACGCCGGACTCAAAACAATAAAGTCAAGCGACAGTAATACGGCTGGTGCAAGATGAAATCCAATATCGAGCAGAGGATCAATGTCGAGCGCTCCTGGCATGAGCAAGGAAGAGTCGTAGAATCTAATCGACCAGTAAAGTACCGAGATAACGACTTCAAGAGGCGTTGCAAGGATGGACATTGTATTCTTGGCGTCGAAAAATACATCGCTGAGTGTGAGGTCTGCAAGGACGCCAAAAGTGAATGCCAGTAGAGATGTGGCGAGGCCGACGACGGTGAGGAGTTGAAAGTACCATCCGAATGCATCTGTAAAGATTGTTTGCCATGTTGTGAGGAGGTAGAAGCTGTAGATGAAGGATGCAACGCCAAAAGCGTGGAAAAGGGCGGCGGGGAAGCGTGAGGGCTGTCCTCTCTGTTGTCCTGTAGCTAAGGCCATGGCAGCAACAAACTGAAAACAATGTGTTCAAGGTACAGAGTATTTCAGTTGGCGACGAATTCCCCTTGTACCCTCTCTTATAGTTACCAACGCTATTTCTGCAAGGTGGATTCCCACCAGGGCAGTGAGACAGACAGCATGAGCCCATGCGCCACGTCTGACCGGCACTAGACACGTACATTCGGCGCTTAGAGAAAGATGGAACCTGCCCGAGGGGTCCGAGCAAGCTATTATTTTCTTAGTTCTGATAGCAGTGGAGATGAAGATATGATTGCTTTGTTTCCAAACTTTGTGTCTTTTCATTATGCCCGCTTGCACAAGCAAGCACCCAACTCAACTCTTCTCTACAAACTCATACGACCTTTTATCAACATCTTTCCAAACCGACCGGTTTTCAATTGCGCTCTTAAACCTTTTCGCCCTCTCTATCCATTTCAACCCAATCTCATAGTTCAAAGAGCCAAGACCAGCTTCCTTGATACTATTCCTCTCTGGGCAAGGTTCAGATGCTGCCCAAACAATTGCCATAGTCTGGGGCATCACGCCCGCTGCTAGCGGCCCGAACTTGAATCCCTGTTGTGATGCACTGACAATCTCGTTGCAGAAAGATTTCATGTCACTTAGAAGAAGCTCTGTGGATTCTTCTACTTGGCGTAATAATCGGTTGAGCAGTGCGCCAGCAGCAAGCATCGTTGTATAGGGTCCAAGAGTCTGCATGTCTCTGTGTGGTACTTGAATCGGATCTTCCAGTGAAAGGTCTTGGATTCCTTTGCCGCATTCCGTACTCGACATTGTAGGCTCATCACGCCCGTCTTCCTTTACGCTCAACTTTGCAAGTTCCGCCTTGAGCAACTTGTAAGCTTGTGATATTTGAGTGTGGTATTTGTGCGGGTTGCTATTAAACCGAGGCATCTGGGCAAACGCCATCATGGTAATAGAGTCGCAAACCGTCACTTGTCCGTTTCGATTACCAGCACACCACGCGATAAGTTCATAGAACCAAGGCTCGGGCTTTAGGTCTGGATTATACGCCATTTCAAAAGTCTACCAGTCATTAACAGAGGTTCTCGAAAGGAGTAGACTACCTAGGTACTCACTATGGTGGGCAAGTAACAGACCAACATGCTAATGTGGAATTCCTGTAACCAACCCTCCTTAAAAGCGTTGCGAAGAATTGCCAAAAGCATAGCCATATGTTGCGTAGCAGGTACAGCCGGCCCCCAAAGAAGCTCCTACCCCGATATCGGTCAGCGGGAGTGGGCCTCAGAGTAACTTGGCCAAGTCTCACCTGGCAAGCCATAATCAAATAGATTGCGCAAGCTGTATTTACTGAATAAGCCTCAGATGGATCTTGAAGCATATTCCGCACAGCCCGTAACGCCATCCCATGGTGAGAAAGAGCCTGTCTGTAAAGTGTTTCATTCTGATTATGAAGAGATTGATGAGTTTGCACCATTGCGGAGGTAGCTATCGCCAAGGTCGGACAAGAAACCAGTCGTCGAGGGAGTTGACTGAAGAAAACGCCAGAACAAGGAATGTCATACGGTAATCCTGGGCTCTCAATAATTGACACCAGCGATTGCGCGATAGACATTGATTTCGATAAAGGATTGCTGCGAATGCTGACAGCCAATGGATCCTTGACGTGTATAAACTGGCGCACATTAGCCCCGGTGCATCGAATGCCGAGACGACCACACCTCCCGCAAGAGGGTTGCGCCTGGTCACACTAGCCATCCATGTTGGTCAGCTAATGTCCCTGCAACTGAGAAGACTTGACTTGCCTTTCTCTTGGATCGGCGGCACTGATCGCAACGTTGAATATGTTTCACGCCTACCATGTTGACATTAATGGTAAGTTTGTTCAGTTCAAGAGGCGCAGTGAGTTGTTCAATGACCTGTTGGGCTAACATCAGTCACGTGTGATGACTAATGGCTAATGAGCGCAGCATTCTACCCGACTTGTCACTTGTTAAGCGGGCTTGGCAGAGGTGATCCTTCAAGGGAGTGTCCATGACGCAGCTCCTACGACGATTAGGAGCGGTCAAGAGTGCTACCTTCCATTAGGAAAAGTCTTATCATCAATAGATATGGCCGATTTAGAAATCTTCAAATCAATGTCTCTTTATTATGCTCAGAATGCGAGATAGAAAGAATCAGGTTTCTGGTGGAGGCGACCAGGGTGCCAACCGGGGTATGCTTAGACGATATTGGCATGTGTTGAACGCAATGAACCACTATGCCTTTGCAGCTACCGAGGCAAACCGGGTCTGATTGCTGCGCGACAAGATGACAGAGGATAACGAGAAATTTAAATTTGAAGTGATTATTTCTCCCGGGAAAGATGAAGATTTAAATATTTTCGAGGCTTCTTGTGTTAGGCCTTGTGAGCTAAGACTGCGTATGCATAGGCTCCTCAAGTTGGTCATGACGCAACTTGGTTCGGTCAACGCCGCGTGGGCATCCCCGGGGAGAATTTAACTGTGGGGCGCATTCTTCTAGGTCATTCCTAGAAGGCACCGGGAAAATATCGACAAGATACTCCGTCCGCTATTCGGCAATACACTGGTCCCACAGGACTTTTACCCGGGCTTTGCGTTTTCTATTCCCCCCATCTTTCGCTGAGAATTCAACTAGCCTCTGCAACTCACATTAGCGATATGAACTAAATGTGCTTTAAAAACGTCCATGTCTACCCTCTTATTTATCTATGAAGCTCGTAGACAACACTCATTGTAAATACCCACGCCATGCGGACTGCTTTCCTGTGTGAGTCCCACCACCTTGTTCCAAATGGCGAATCCCACAACTGCCGGCAAATGACGCGGCATTTTCACAAGCCACAAGTTAGGCTGACCAGACCTTCCAAGTAAGGTTGAAAATGGTTGTCTCTTATCGGGATGATAAGCCGGAAAAGGCATAGATACAATGTTGTGAGACAACCTGTCAGACAACAGATAAGCCGTGATAGGTCCACAGAAACAATGTTCGTAAGGCAACCACGCGAGATTCCCGCTTATGCCACCTGCAGATCAGGTCCTTACGTAAATCCAAGTCTTGATACACCTTTATTCAGACATCGGTAAGCTTACGCACATGTTGTGCAACCAACTGTTTCACGCCCGTCAGCATTCCAGAGCACGAGACGCCCAACAAGTGTGATATTGAAGTTGTATCACAGGTCAAAGCGCTGAATATGCATCTTAATGGCCCGAATTCCGCCCCTACTCGTGTCATGAGGGTGTCGTGGATGCGTCAGGTTACCAAACTGTTCAACATGCCGCGCTCTAATACGAGTCGTAGGGCTTTTTGTCTGCTTCCCGTCCCGCACCATCCCGTCTCATGCATCAGTTATAGCCAATCGATGATGAATGTCTCAGCCCTTCAAATACACAATAGCCAATCAGCACGCCAATCAACTCCCGTGAATGATCTGCCGGACATGTCAGCTAGCCTCCCGCTTTCAGCTCCGATCGAAAGTGGGATGAATATACAGGCTTACAGACTCTGCCCTCAGCTGCAACTACCCGTCGCTTACGGCGTCTTGAAAAGGGTCATCTCACGCGGGGTAGAATGACGTGCATGCTACTGGGCTAGAGGATTAGAACGCTGTCTTCCCCCGTCTTACCCTCGCGGTTCGATGAGTTTTCATCGAACCTCTAAGCATTGCCCAACATGTCGCTCTTCGCTCGCTTTTGGCATGCTGTTGTAGGCCTGTTCACATGGCTGACTATGTCGCCTGTGTCCGAGTACGGCTTTCATCATCCAGCTCAACGTCCTCTTGGACCACCACCTACACATACCCATGAACCTGACCATGGTCACTACCCAATCTTCCGCCCCCCGGCCGCAAACCCACGCGATCATGAATTTGTCTGTGACTACAGTGCAATGGAAGGATGGTTCCCTTGTTCTATCCCCGAGAACAGAGAATGTTGGCTTCGAAACAAAGATGGCCAAGAGTTCAACATTCATACCAATTATGAGAAGTTTGCTCCGATCGGTATTACTCGACATTACACTTTGAACGTCACCGATGGAACGTTCAATGCCGACGGTCAACCCTTCACGACAGCGAAGTTGTTCAACGAGATGTATCCTGGTCCCTGGCTTGAGGCATGTTGGGGAGATGTAAGCAAGGTTGAATCTCATCTGGTGCAAGTTAAGCTCACTGGTTGACAGACCCTTAACATCACGGTGGTCAACAAAATGAGCGATAATGGTACCAGTATCCACTGGCATGGAATTCGACAGAACCAAACGATGGATATGGACGGTGTAAATGGTATCACCCAGTGTCCCATTGCGCCTGGCCAAAACTTTACATATAGCTTCAAGACGACGCAGTATGGAACCTCTTGGTACCATAGTCACTATTCTGTGCAGTATGCAGATGGCTTGCAGGGCCCGCTAGTAAGTTGCCTCATGTACTCGTGAATATCGGCTAATAGATTATACAGACGATTCATGGCCCGACATCTGCTCCCTTTGACGCTTCCAAGCGCCCGTTGCTCATGACCGATTGGTGTAAGTGTCCGACATGGCATACTCTAGACCATCCGCGCTAACCCAACCAATAAGCTCACAACAGCGCCTTTCAACTTTTGTTCAACCGTAACTGGGGAAACAAGACCATCCTCCTCAACGGCGCTGGAAACGTGTCTCACTACGGTTATACACCCACACTCCCAGTGCCGGAAAATTATGAATTGCATTTCAACAAGACACCAACCGACAGACCCACACGGCCAAAGAGATACCTGCTCCGTTTGATCAACACCTCATTCGACTCGACTTTTGTCTTTTCCATTGACAATCATTGGCTTCAAATCGTAACAGCAGATTTTGTCCCCATCGAGCCGTATTACAATACTTCCGTCTTGATTGGAATCGGTCAACGATACAATGTCATTGTCGAAGCCAATCCCCTTGCCGGTGATGACAATCCCATCCCAGAAGACGGCAACTTCTGGATCAGAACCTGGATTGCAGACAATTGCGGTATCCAACCGGGAGGTTCAGGCTATGAACAGACTGGTATACTCCGATACGACAACACAAGCACGTCAGACCCAACATCACGACCATGGACCAAAATCAGCAAAGCCTGTTCCGACGAGACATACTCATCGTTGAGACCCAAGATCCCATGGTATGTCGGCCCAGCGGCAAACGCCAAGAAAGCAGAGGATCTTGCTGGCGAGCAGTTCAATGTTACTTTTGACAGGACGGCAGGCTCGAGGCCAGAGTTTGAGGACTATCCTCTGGCTCTTTTTTCGATGCAGGAGTCGGCCGATCCAGACTTTAGACCGCTTCAGATTAATTATTCTGATCCGGTCATGATGCATCTTGACTCACATGTCAACACTTTTCCACGCAAGTGGGTGGTGATACCTGAAGATTACACCGAGGAGCAATGGGTATAGTTTACCTCTCGCAACTCCATAGCCAACGCGGTTCTAACAGTATTCATAGGTTTATCTTGTTTTGACAATGGAGGACAGCAGTATCGCTACGAGGGCTCACCCGGTATGTCAGCCCTAATCATCTCCCTACTAGATCATCTAACGAAATCTCTTCAGATTCATCTCCACGGGCACGATTTCGCTCTTCTGCAGCAAGAGGAAAATCAAGAGTACCACCCCAGCAGACTCAATCTAACCCTCGACAACCCTCCCCGCCGAGACGTAGTGCTCTTACCCACGGGCGGCTTCGTTGTCATCGCCTTCAAGGCCGACAACCCTGGTAGCTGGCTCATGCATTGTCACATAGCACGACATGCGTCGGAAGGTTTGGCTTTGCAGATTCTGGAACGCCAAAGTGATGCCAATAAGCTCTTCCCGTGGACTTCCCCTAATATGATTGAGGCGAATAGGGTTTGCGATGATTGGAAGAAGTGGCATGAGGAGAATCCAGAGCTTTTTGAGGGTGACTCGGGTATTTAGGGTCAAGCGATTACAGGATCTTCATAAGGTCTCCGCATTCCACCAAGCCCTCCCTATCTATCTAGCTAAGAAGTCCCTCACTACGGTTAACCATACAGGGTACCAACTCTTCAGGGTAGGTAGGCAGCTATCTACACGAGTTGAAATGTCAAGTTCGTATCCAGATCCAAGTTCGTGTTCATAACCCATATCAATCTCGGTATGTAATGAATACGAGTCCCAGAGGACTGCCTGCCCCCTAACACCTCATGTGGGGCATAGTAGCAGCCTCTTGGATAATCGCGACATTCTAGGGTAGTCGCAAGCCCAGATACTCGTTTATGAATTAGACCGAGACTTGCCAGTACAGACGTTTCTGGAAAATGTGCTATGCAGTCGGCGCAATCAGCTCAGCGATGGGAGAGAAGGACAAGGACTCTGATATGTACCTAGAATGACGGCAAGTTTTTTCGTAACGCTTAAATCAAAGTAAACAACAAAAGAGGCAAGCATGCATGTCCTTAACGTATTGAGAAAATTCACACACCTACACGCCAGTGCTCGCTTTTGGCACTCTATCTCATAGATGCCATAAGGCTTGTGGGCCCACAGGATAAGAAGTACTTATTGCAGAGAGGATATTTCACCTCTGGGAAAGTATCTCTTACCGTATCAACTCAGCGCATCCACTACATACGAACTGCGGGGCCCAAAAAAGGCCGATTCTCGTCCATTGGCTGGCTGCAAGGCAAGCCAGAGACTGGTACTTAGAGGCACTCGTAGCGTAGAGCCAGTAAAAGCCGTAGAGTACCTGCAGTTTGTCGTGGGGGTGCCGAGTCGATGCGTGTCATGCGGTAAAATTCCCGATTCGATCGATAAGCTTGGGCCCAATAGCACTCTATTAAGATGCGATATCGGCCAGAAATTGACCGTTTTAAACGGTCACCTGATCCAGAACGTATGAATACATAGGCATCAAGACAATCATTCCATTGTAGGACCAATGGCAGTTGGCATAATAAAGTAGGATCTGGGAATAAATTTCAAAATGCCAGCCATCTAAATGAAACGCCAAGTACCATTCACACCCAGATCGAGTTCCGCCTTGGCATTCAGGGCCCCGTCATTAGCACGCATAAATAGGGAAGAACACAGGGCAGCAAGCGTCGCGGTGTCGCCTCTATTATCTACCAAAGATAGAATGCCAAGTAAGGCGACAAGCATTATATGGTAACAAATCTAATCACTTGGCAATCGCATGGCAACGTCACATAGCCGTTCCAGGCCCCTGTACAAGATGTGATTTTAACTCGGTATTTTCTAGCTACGAGAAAATCACCCCTCTCTCTCCTTGCTAACTCTCCATCCCGACCAGAGTGGCTCTTGAATAGCCTATCAGCGCCAATTCAAGCTCATCGGGGATCTAGACGAGCCACCAATGAGTTAGCTTCAAAGGGAGGCATGATGTAAGCTACGCAATCATTGGATACGAAGTCTAGGGTTAGCATTTCCACTCATGAAACTGAAAGGGGGCACATCGTATCTCTCACCGCCAACAAGAGGCATGCCTTGAATCGGGTCAACTCTGGTTATTGAGTAAAACACAGAGGTTGGTTACACCGCTACCAAAACAAAGCTCGGGATTTTACGATTCCAGACAATGGCTACGTTCAAGACATGGAATAGGTGTAGTAACGTGACCCGCCAAGTGGATAGTCATGCGTGTGCAAAATACTACGCAGTATGATTCACATTCGCAACGGTTCAAAAGTCCAAATTCCAGAATAACTCAATTGGATTGTTGTGCAGTTTCAAACAGTTCCAGACTCTCGGCTTCAGGGTAGTTTGATGCATTCCTCACATGCCGTGGAATGTCATGTCTCAATTACTCCCGAGATCTTGGGTTCTGGAACGACATGAAGGGGCAAGGGTTTACACGAGCTGAACATGGTCGCACCTCCATGTAAAACCTTGATCGATAACCAATCAATTGATAGACTGATCATTAACGTTCAAACATGGCATGATTGATGTTATTGTCGCCAGGGGACACAGGGATCAGATCGAGTAAAGCAACTTCTAATAATAATTCGTCACCCCCTGTGACATCTCCACAAAGTACCAATCGATCATCGGGGGAGCTTTACCCCTGCAGCAAGTCAGCGGCAGTTCAGCTTACTCGGAATGGCCGATGCGATATGCCAGACCGAAATGAAATGAAAAAGACCGGATGATACGAGAAGGTCCATGCATGGCTCGTATGCAAGGTACCGACCCCATCAAAAGGACCCTCGGAGCCGAGATCCGACGACCTTCTATTGGAGACAGAAGCTCGTATTGCAAAACTAACCTTTGAGACGGCCCCAATTGCAGTGTGGGACGCCGACGTTACTTTCAAGGCATGAGACGAACCTAGCACCAACATGTCCTAGTTTACCCCAGAAGATCTAGACTAGAAGCTTTTCATGATATCATTGTCGTCTAGCATTATCCACAAAGGGGGAGGCATTTCCCAAATAGACGACTGTCAAAAGGTTATAAAAGCCCGACTTCCGACAGCCACAATCAATTCCTTCTCTCCTCAGCCTCGCTCCAACCAAACAAACTACATTCGTTATTACAGCGCCTTCAAACGCTTACATTCGCTCAAAAACAAAACCAATCAACAATAATCACAATGGGTTTCACCACTCGCGCTGCTGTCGCCGGGCTTCTGCTCGGCGCCGCCAAGGCCTCTCCTGTCTATGGCAACGGTACCATCGCCTACACCACCGAGGTCGTCACTGCTCTGACCACCTACTGCCCGGCTCCCACCACCCTGACCTACAACGACAAGACCTACACCATCACCAAGGCCACCACTCTGACCATCACCGACTGCCCCTGCACCATCAGCAAGCCCGCCAAGCCCGCCAAGCCCACCGCCACTGGTCCTCCCAAGGATGCTTGCGTCGAGCACTGCGACGAGGCTTACAACAAGTGCCGCACTGGTCCTGGTGCCAACATGGCCACCTGCGCCGCCAAGTACGCTGAGTGCCTTGGCTACAGCCCCTTCGGTGATGATGGCTCCCTCGTCACTCCTACTGCTTGCTCCAAGAAGCCTGCTCCTACCAAGCCCGTCTATACCACCGAGGTCCTGACTGCCATCACCACCTACTGCCCTGAGCCCACCACTCTCTCTTACAACAACAAGACCTACACCATCACCAAGCCTACCACCCTCACCATCACCGACTGCCCTTGCACCGTCAGCAAGCCTCACGGCCCTGCCCCTAGCGTCCCTGCTCACGACTGCGCCAAGGAGTGCACTGAGGCCTACAACAAGTGCCGCACCGGACCTGGTGCCAACATGGCCACTTGCGCTGCCAAGTACTCTCAGTGCCTGGGCTACAGCCCCTTCGGCGATGACGGTTCTCTCAAGACCCCCACTGCTTGCTCTGCCACTGGCCCCGCTCCCACTGGCCCCGCTCCCACTGGCCCTGCTCCCACTGGCCCTGCCCCTACCGGCCCTGCTCCTCCTGTTGTTCCCGGCCACGACTGCGCTAAGGAGTGTACTGAGGCTTATAACAAGTGCCGTAGCGGCTCTG